>RXID01015893.1:0-145944 GCA_005019695.1 Trichopus zeylanicus subsp. travancoricus
AAACTTATAAAATTTTGACTTATTTATAAATAAAAAAAATCAAGAGATTTATTTGTAAATTCACAAATATAAGATTTGTAATTAAATTTCTTATGTAGGGTTTATTTGTAAATATTTAAAATATTTAAGATCCTTTTTATAAATTTTCATATAAAAAATATTAACATTTGGACATTTTTATAAATAAAAAAAATCAAGGGGCTTATTTGTAAATATACAAATATTAGGGTTTATTTAAATAATATTTAAAATATTTCAGCTGCTTTATAAATATTTTTTTGAAAAATTAACATTTGGATTTTTTATAAATAAAAATATTTCAAGGACTTATTTATAAATATTTTGAGAGAAAGAATGGGAGTGAGAAAATAAGTTTTTAGGGGTTTAATTGTAAAAATAACGGAGGATAAAATTTTGGAGAAAATTTTGATTAAATAACAATTGAGAGGTGTAGGAAAATATTTTGAAATTACGGGAGGTGTACGTAATTAGCTCTAATTATTGAAGAGTGTACGTAAATTACCTCAAAAATTTATCTTTTAACTTTCTTGATGGTGACTATCTTTTTTTAACCTTTCGACCTTTTACATTTTTTTGGTAAAATTTTAATTTTACATTTTTTTGATAATTTACTGACCGAGGTGCTTTTCTACCAACAAAACATAAATGGGCTGTCCGAATTGGGGGAATTGGCTGAATTGAAGGAATTGGAGATTCAATTCCCTTAATTTGATTATTTGGTTGTCAATTGAAAATCCAAAATTGGGTGAATTTTTAATTTCGATAATTCTCAATTCCGGATTTGAATTTGAGATCAAACAACAAGAATTCACAATTTTGGATCCGAATTGAGTGGAACTCACCGCTGCCCGAAACCCTAATTCACCCGTTTAAATACCAGCGAATTCGGAATTTCGGTCACCCTCTCCCCCGGGCGTCTCTGCCCAGAGCCCGAGCGCTTCCGGTCACCGGAGGCCCGAGCTTCTCTGCCCCGAGCCCGAGCGCTTCCGGTCACCCGAGCCCTGAGCTCCTCTGCTCCGAGCCCCGAGCCCCTCTGCCCCGAGCCCCGAGCGCCTCTGTCCCGAGCTCGAGCGCCTCTGCCCCGAGCCCGAGCGCCGTCGTCCCCGAGTGCGTCTTCCCCGAGCCGCGGCCAAATCTTTGGCTGTGGGGTGGTCGAGGCCCGGCAGGCGCTTGCCGCCGACGAAGGAGTCGGACCAGATGCTTTCTCCGAGGGAGAGGTTGGCGAGGTTGGCAGTGTGGAGGCGGAGCTGGTCGCTGAAGTTGAGGAACTCCCTCTCGGCGTCCATTTTGTGGTGAATTCTTCCGATCGAGAATTAGTTTCTGAATGGGATGAGGAAAGGAGAGTGGATGATGGTGGTGTATATATTCGGGGGAAAAAGGATGAACGTAACGAAGACTCGGGGAAGAAGACGAAGGACGCGTTGAGGGATGACCCAGTAATATGCAGGGAGTGTCTGAATTTTTTTGGTGATTATTCATAGAACCCCTTGATCGTTCTAGTTATTCTACTTTACCCCTGACAGTTCACACTAATTTCTAGTTAACCTCTCAAATTGGCTTTAATGTTAAAAAGTATGTCAAGATTTGTAGAGAAGTGAAGATGATATGTTCTATTGTAGTTTATATGAAGTTGAGGTTTGTAATAGGAAATTAAGTTTTATATTATTTTATTGTGATAAAATTCCTTTTCTGTTACTTAAAGCTCATTTAAAAAAAATATTTTATTGATTTAATATTATTTAAATCAATTATTCTTTATTTAAAAAAAATTAGATATTATCAACATGTAATTTTAATATTATTTATTTTTAAAACCTCAAAAATATGTCTAATTAATTTATTAATTTAATATCTACATTTATTTTAAAATTAAATACAGAAAATGTCTAAAAATGAGGGTAATCTCATCTATTAAAAATTGGGTGATCATATCTCTACTTCCAAATCCAACCAAATACCGAAATTGAGGGAATTGACGGAATTCGTTGATTTCAATTTTCATTTCAAACAACTGAATTCACGGAATTGACTGAATTGATAATTCCATTTATTTACTCAAAAAATACATCCAAACATCGAAATTATCAAATTCGACCAATTTCCAGAATTTCTCATAATTGATCAAATTGATAATTCCCTCGATTTCGAAACCCGAAATTATCCAAACAACCCAAAGCCGCGGTGCAGCACCGATTGGGCCATTTCCTGCAGAAGACGATGGGAAACGCGCATCTATACTTTGTTGGGGAGAACTTGAGTAGAGAAACGGGAAACTGTTTGTTATCATAATTATCAGCTTCGCGTGAATCGAGCGTTTCCCGAAGGCAGGATTTCAGTGCACATGGATTTGCTGTGGGAGCTTAGTTGGATTGCATCAAACAGAACATTTCAGAAAATCCAGGAAATATCCACTCCCTCCAACGTGGATTTGGTGGGTCCCACCCGTTAAAACACCATTTCTTGTTCTGGGCCGGAGTAGCCCAAAAAACCTACACGTTTGGTTTATCTCAACAGCAGCCGAAACCAAAATATATCATAGATGGTGTGCAGATCTCTGCAAACAGTACCATATGAGCACTAGAGAGGACTTAGTGCTAGGAATAAATTCTACTGAATTTATCTCGTTAGAGTACATGAGCAAACCTTGCCTATGATTCGGTGGTACTGATCATGAATGAAATTATGAATGCCAACTTTTGCCATATGTTTTAAGAAATTGTCATCGTGGTCTTCAAACTCAGCCCCATGCCATAGAACAAGCATAATTGACCACCAGCTTTCCATCGAATCCAAAATTCTGTCAGTCCAAATAGACAACACATCAGCATCGATTTTCAAGTAAAGCAAATTGTACCATTCATATAGAGACAAAATCTTCAAATGTTAGGATACTATATGCCATAGAAGCAAGTGTGCTAATCAATGTCAACTGCCTGACTTAATTATCCTACTTCCGTGATCTGTGTGACTGCCACTGAGTCTAAATCATCAAGTCTTACGAAAGAAACCTTGGTCATCCATAGAAAAATTAATACACTTCACAATTTCTCCAGCGTATGTGTGACCGATCCAGTATAACATAATGTAGGATTAGGAGGCTGTGTGTGTCATAGAGCAAAGAACTTGTACAAAACCTAGTAGGAAGAATCAGAACTGATATACACTGATTCTCATCTAGTTCAAGATTTATAAGAGTGCATAAATCAGAAAAAAAAAAAAACAACTAATGTAAGCGAAAAATGATTGGAATGTGCACTAACTAGGAGAAGCTCACATTGTATAGATCAATCACCAGCTCATCTGGGTTTGGGGAAAAAGCACTGTTGATATAGACAAACTACAAAAAATGCACATGATTAGTAGTCACTCACAAATAAAGTAAATCTCAGAGAGCATTTTTGCAGTTGTCTTTACCAAGGTATCCCTATGAAGCTGGCGACGAAGAAATTCAATGACCTTCAAAAACTTGTCAGTTCCAGCTGTCTGCCAATAAATAACTTTCCAAGTTCAATAAACTAGTTAACACTAAATATATTGTAATCCAATATAATGAGATGCATTTCAACACAGCAAAAAAGATTCGGCTTCTCTAGGAAGTTGAGTTCAAGTCAACCAATGATAAAGCAAAATAAATAGGTGCCAAAAAGAGAGTAAAACAATATGAAGTGAGAATACATGAAAAAACTAAGCAATTGTAGAAATATTTCTCATTTTCTGTGAATATAGTTCTCACAATTTTTCAGTTGCTCGAAAACAAGAGGATTTTTCACTCATCTACCAACATACAGAGGTATGTTAAAAACAAGTTGGTAAATTAAGTGTTTATCCATACAATGTTTCATATGATATGCAGCAGACTTTTGGCAGTTTAAACCATGTTTTTCAGATCTGGCATATAAAAAATGTAAGAAATTTCTTTTGCCTGATATTCAGCTAGATATTAATGACTTTGCACAAAAGTACCTCGTTAAAATGTACAACACAGGAACACTGAGATCAGAAGAGACAAGCATAAAGTTATATGTCAAAGATAACATATGACTTTGCACAAAAGAATCTCGTTAAAATGTACAACATAAGAACACTGAGATCAGAAGACACAAACATAAAGTTACATTTCAAGGATACATACCCTTGAATAGTCATTTTGAGTAATCATAATTTGCCAACAAAAAATAATACAAAGAACTTTCATGAGATTTCAGCATGTAGAAAATTGAGGTAATATCCTGCAGGCACATGGCAAGTAAACTATGGTGGTCCAAACAAGATCTTATGCTGAAGGAAGAAGATTCTGCTCCATGTTGGCCAATACTGGCCATAAGTCACATAGGAAATCACTTGATCCATCATCATCCAAGACCTTGGAACAACCCCATTATATTACAAAGCACCAAACAGCGATCTTATCTAGCTTTGTCTGCCCAGTCAGCAACTATTAGGGTTCATCCCTCACAAACTATTATCATAAACTCCTGCTACTTGCTGATCTACCTCTTCACCACGACAATATGAAATTTGAACCGTTATAATTGGATTCCATCCAATCAGGGTCAAAAAAAAAAAAAAAAAAAAAAAAAAAAAACGATTCAGGCTGAAGGTACCCTTTTGATATCTATCGAATTTACATGGAAAGCATCAGAAACATAAAGTTTCCATCTTTTGTCAATTAACAAGCACCTAAGCCACCTAAAAGAAAACTGAAATACAAAATGAGGCTTTAGTTAAAATTTCCGACGGAATTCAGAGCAAGCCAGAGAACAAAGTACCTTGAATTTGGTTTGCTTGAGGATGGGAGCATCGCCAGTAGCCCTAAGGTGAACCACCACTGCAACCACAACAAAGAAAAATCGAAGAATCAAGTTTTTGGCAATCAAAACCCTAACCCCAGAAAAGAGGAAGCATCAAGTTTACCCCTTTTCTGTCACCTTTTCGTTCCGCAATGGGAGACTCCGTGGCCATGGAGAAGGCGAGGGAGAGGGGAAGTCTTCGGGGTGGTAACAGATCTGAATTGAGTTGGGTTCTTATAGACCCGGATCCGGATCCAACACCATCCAGATCCGCATGGAAGGTTTGGATTCGGGTCCAAATAGAGGAGCATTGGCTGCAACCGTAAACTCGGGAAAGTGGGGGGAAACGCCCCACCGCACCCCTACTGAACTGGCGCCTTCGGTTAAAAAAAGTGCCCAAGTAGCCGGTTCCGGCGGAAGTGAGGCCTCGTGATCTGCTTCCCCGGTGCACTGTCGAGCTCGGATATTCTCCCCCATCTGCTTCTCCGCTCCGCTCCAAGCTTCCGATCTGCTTCCCAGTGCCGTGTCAAGCTCCGCAAGGTTCCGACAGGTGATTTTGTGAGGTTTCCTTTCGGCGGCGGGGGAAGCGAAGTGGAAGCCGGTGTTCATCAAGGTGGACCAGCTGAAGCCGGGGACGAGCGACCACACGCTGACGGTGAAGGTGCTCAGCTCGAAGATGGTGCTTCAGAAGGGCTGGGCCGCATCCGCCAACCTCCTCCAGCCGCGGATCCCTGAGTGCCTCGTCGGCGACGAGATCGGCACCATCGTCTTCACCGCCCGCAACGAGCAGGGTTTGCTTCTCTTCTTTTCGTTTATCGTTCGATGATCTAGATTGCGTTTGGGCGAATCTATGCGATCTTCCTGTGTTGGTTGTTTGCTCGTCGGTGTTGGATCGGTAATTCGTGAAAATCGATTAAAAACCTTGATTCGAGCGCAATTTCGTTTCAAAATTATCTTCTTTGAAGAATTTGTGAGTTTTATAAAACAAAATCACCTTATCTCGCCAATTTCTTTCTATCTCTTGCTTTTTATTCTTCTTTGACCAAATCTGGCAGACCTTTTGTTCTATCCTTTTATAATAGTTTCAAAATTGAAGTATTTGTTTGGATGCGGCTTCACTCCAATGCTGCATTACCCTTTTTTTTTTCTTCTTTATTGTTTTGCATATGTTTGCACTTTAAATATATACGTGTTTGTTATAATGTCAGATCTGATAAATTAATCCCACATTAGATATTAGATAGATAGAATCCAATAAATATAGTGAAAAAAATTTATATCCCATGAGTTTGAGTTTTTGGAATGATTTGGTGTCTGTCTCGCTATATGAATCTAATTTGACACTTTTGTAACTCCCCCAACAAGTGGTATCAGAGCTTCAGGTTTGAAGTTGTGCAAACTCTTAAGATCAAAATTACCGTAATGATGCGATTAGATTGAGTCACATGTTAGTCTCATGACAAAGAACGGCGAGAGGACGCGGGCGCATGGCCGTCAAGAGCGTGAGTGCAGGCCCAAGGGCTCGGGCGCTCGTGCGAGGCCGGCTTAAGGCCGAAGAGAGGGCGCATGCGCTGGCACCAGGATGGCGAGCCCACAAGTGTGGGCACCAGAAGCCGACGCAAGGGCGCGGGCACTAGAGGCCAGTGCGAGGACATAGGTCACACAGTGGAAGTGGTCGAATAAAAGAGTTCTTGATTAAGAGTGTTAAATTGATGTGGTCAAATCACACCTAAAGGGGGAGATTGTTATAATGTCAGGTATGATGAATTAGTCCCACATTGGATATTGGATAAATAGAGTCTAATAGATATAGTGAAAAAAACACATATCCCATGAGCTTGAGTTTTTGAAATGGTTTGGTGTCCGATTCACTATATGGATCTGGTTTGACATTCTTGTGCCTCCTCAACACATGTCATGATCAGATTTTTTTGCTTTTTGCATAGAAAGTAGATTATCGAAAGATCAACTCTATCGATGTTCATAATTACCATCCTTGAACAAGTGAACAATAGTTAACAATGCTAATTTATCTCATCTTCCTCTAATTTTAGTTTTTGTCCTCCCACAAAAATTGTTTTTTGTATCAATCTTGTTCTATCTTATGCTCCAACTTGTAGGGCAGAAAGAAGAAGCAATTTGAAACCTATGTTTCATTCTAGGATAACTGAAATTGCCTTTCTGAAATTGCATTTATGAGGAAATTAAGCTCATTGTGTTAGCAGATTCTTCTGAATTGTTTAGTAAGGATTTATTTGATAAAATATGTGAAGCAAATGTCAATTATTTAGTGATGTAGGGATCAAGCTGAGAGCATGAGTCAAAAATAGAAATAGAATGGTTCAAAAGATGGACACCTTACATAGAGAAAATGGTTTTTGACATTTCAACATTTTCTTTCTTATATGACATTAGAAGAAAGGAAAAAAAGATTGTTACAAGTTGCATTTTAGATAAGCAACTTTAAGTCCCAAGATTTCTAGTCTGAAATAGTTGTCAAGCCATCATATTTGTTTCCTAGCTAGACGCTAGAAATAGTTAGTGCAAATGCTCTGTTTTGAATATAGAAGACATGATCAGTTTGAAAAATGATAATGCATGTGTGCTGTTCTACTGTCTTTGTTATCAGATCAGCATAAAGGGAGGAGTTATGTTGAGTTTTAGATGTCTCAAACTCAAATTAGAGTTTGAGTTAAAGTAGGAATCCAAAGTTGGATTTAGATTTATATTATTAGGAGTTATAATTGAGTAAAACTCAGACTCAATAAGAGTCTATAAATATATTATAATACATAGAGCTTATGTGTGGCGTAGTATTGAGGTTGAACTAGAGAGAAATAGAGAGAAAGGAATAGAGAGAAGAGAAAAAGAGAGAGTATTGGCTCTTGTGTGTGGGCCTTTCTAGTGCTTCTCGGTGTTCTCTCGTAGTGGTTCCTCGTGGTACTCTCTTGGAGATTCTCTCTGAAGGTGGAGGCGTTGCCAAGACTTGGAGAAAGAGTTTAGTTGAGTAAGAAAGAGTGAAGTCCTTCTTATAAACTCTTATAAAAGCTTTTATCTATTGATAGTAGATCTCCCGTTGTCTTATCTTGTTATTTTCTTTTATCTTGTATTACTTCTCGTTTCTTATGTTGTTTGAGAATAAGGTGATTCATGAAACTTTCGCTGCGAATCCCAACAATTGGCATCAGAGCTTAGAAGCAAACAACCAAGATGACAAAGTCCTTACCCGAGGTGGAGAAGTTTGACGGCGAGATAATTTTGCCTTATGGCAAAAGAAGATGAAGGCGGTTTTTACTTTTCAAGGTCTGCAAAAGACATTAGAGGAAAAAGAAAAGAGGTCGGTCAAGATAAACAATAAAGATTGGGAGGAGATAAATCAAAAGGCATTGAATTTAATTATTTTAAGCCTGACTGATGAGGTATTGTACAATGTCATTGACAAATAGACGACGATGGACATTTGGACAAAACTCGAGAAGTTGTATATGTTAAAAAGCCTCACAAACAAGTTTTACCTGAAACAACAGTTGTACGGACTGCGTATGAGCGAATGTACAACTATATTACATCACCTGAATGCCTTCAATAAGATTATCAATGATTTACTGAAAGTTGATGTGAAGTTTGAAGAGGACGATAAGGCGTTGATTCTCCTGATGTCTCTTCCTACTTTGTACGATCATTTTGTGAGCATAATTCTTTATGGTAAAGAAACTCTCAAGATGGAAGATGTGACAACTAGTCTTCTTTCTAATGAGAGAAGGAGAAATTCCAACATTAATATGGAGTTTGGTGAAGGATTGGTGACTCACGAAAGAGGAAGATTAAGAGAGCGTGGAGAAGGCAAGCAATGGTCCAAATCAAAATTGAAGGCAAAAGTACAATGTTATTCATATAAGAAGTATGGCCACATTAGACGGTATTGTCCTAAACGTGGGAAGATAGAGTCCTCCAATATGACAATGACAATAGCGGATGATACTTCTGATAATAGTGCGGATGGAGACGTTCTTACAGTATCCGCAGAAATCGACACTTCTGGTAAGTAGATTTTAGATTCTAGTAGTTCTTATCATATTTACTCCAGGAAGGATTGGTTTACTTTTTATGAGGAGAATAAGAAGGAAAGTACTGTTTGGTTGGGCGATAATTCAACCTATGAGATCGCCGGTGTGGGACAGTCAAAATCCAGATGTTTGATGGAGCGATTCGTACTCTTACTGGAGTGAGACATGTCCCCAAGATGCGAAGGAATCTAATTTCACTTGGTGTACTGGACTCAAAAGGTTGTAATTATTCAACAAGAGATGAGGTCACGAAGGTGACACATGGTATTAGAATCCTAATGAAAGGTGAGAAGTGCGGCAATGTTTATCGATTGATAGGGAACACCATTGCAGGTGGAGTTTCGATGACTACAATAATGAAGAGGAAGCATGATACTCGAAGTAATTTGATATCTCCTCGAATTACTTTTACTACAACAGCAAACACAAGTTATCCGAAAAGCTTCCAAAAGTACAAAACTGTAGGCATGAAGAATGAATTCAAGGTTGGCTCAAGTTCGCGTCTTGAAATTAGTTGAATAAGCTAGTAGCCTAGGAGCAGGGGCTGGATGAGAGACGACGTTGAAGATTCGTGATGGTGATAAGCCCAAATTCAAGTCAAGGTGGAGATTGTTGAGTTTTAGATGTCTCGAACTCGAATTAGAGTTCGAGTTAAAGTAGGAATCCAAAGTTGGATTTAGATTTATATTATTAGGAGTTGTAATTGAATAAAACTTAGACCTAATAAGAGTATATAAATATGTTATAATACATAGGGCTTATGTGTGGTGTAGTATTGAAGTTGAACTAGAGAGAAATAGAGAGAGAGGAATAGAGAGAATAGAGAGAAGAGAAAGAGAGAGAGTGTTGGCTCTCGTGTGTGGGCCTTCTTAGTGCTTCTCGGTGTTTTCTTGTGGTAGTTCCTCGTGATATTCTTTTTGAGATTCTCTCTGAAGGTGGAGGCGTTGTCGAGACTTGGAGAAAGAGTTTAGTTGAGTAAAAAAGAGTGAAGTCTTTCTTGTAAACTCTTGTAAAAATATTTATCTATTGATAGTGAATCTCCCATTGTCTTATCATGTTATTTTCTTTTATCTTGTATTACTTCTCATTTTTGTGTTATTTGAGAACAAAATGATTCGTAAAACTTCCGCTGCGAATTCCAACAGAATTATAACCTTGAAATGTTCTCTGCTACCTTTTGTATCTTATTGACAAAAGCATTCTGCAATTACTCAAAATTTCGTTTGAAGCCTGTCGTTTTAGTCAATGATTTCAGCGGTGTACTTCTTAATACCATATTTCAATTTTGATTCATCTATTTGTGTATTTCCATACTACTAAGTGTATATGTCCGTGCTATTATTTGTTTGCCCCTTTCAAGTATGTGACCTAACTGTTGCACCCAGTCAATGTTGGAAAACTAATTTGGGATTTATCTTTTCTCAGTCAACTTGATGAAACCTGGCGCCACTATGATCCTTGGCAATGCAAAGATTGATATGTTGAAGGGATCAATGAGGCTGAACATGACTTGGTGTCCTAGTGGTTGGCATTAATCCAGTTGGGAACTCCCATCTCCTGAAGAGTCCCAGGTCGTCTTTGGAGCTGCTTGTTTGGGTGGATTTGAAAATTCATGGGATTCAATTTGCCCTATTTTTATTTTCTTTGTTTTTTCAAAATTATTCTACTAGTATATAAAAATGTGTGGGATATCTAATATTTTGAATTGTGTTGTATTTCTAAAACCATCATGTAAATGGTACACATTGAGTATATTGTTAATCTATCATCATTATTTTTGTTGTTATAATTTAAAGAGATAATTACCTATAAGTCCCTGTAATTAGCCTTAATTACGTACAATCTACCGTAATTTTCGAAATTACCCATATCCCCTATTTTCGAAAATATTTACCCACACCCCCTGATTGTTATTTAATCAAAATTTTCTCAAAAAATTTCGATTTTACCCTCGGTTATTTTACAAATAAACCCTTGGACGGGGACGGAGGCCGAGGCCTTGGCCTCCGTCCCCATCCCTGTCCAAGGCCTCCGTCCCCGTCCCCGTCCCCATCCCCGTTGAAGGCCTTGACCTTCGTCCGGCCTCGGCCTCCGTCCCCATCCCCGTCCCCGTCCAAGGCCTCATCCTCCGTCCCCGTCCAAGGCCAAGACCATCTGCGCCCGCTGCCGGCGCGCCAGCCTTGGCGTCCGTCCCGTGTGCCGAGGCCATTCACGCCCTCGTGCCGGCGCACTGGCCTCGACCTCCGTCCCCGACACGCGAGCGCGAACGGCCTCGGCCGGCTCCGGCGTCGCCGCCCGCTTGCCGCCACTCTCGCCGCCGTCGAATTTCGGGGATTTTTCTATAAATTGGAATAATTTCAGGGTGTTATTTACAAAAGTCCGAATTTCGGGGACTTTTTTGTAAATGGGAGTAATTTCGGAGTGTTATTTGCAAAAAATCGAATTTTAGGGTGTTAAATATAAAAAATAAGTTTTTAGGGGTTTATTTGTAAAATAACCGAGAGTAAAATCAAAATTTTTTTGAAAAAATTTTGATTAAATTACAATCAGGGTGTGGGTAAATATTTTCGAAAATAGAGAATGTGGATAATTTCGAAAATTACGGGAGTTATACGTAATTAAAACTAATTATAGGTACTAATTTGTATACATGATCTTCTCATGCTTTAATTTTAGGACCATATTGTATTGATTTTTTTCAAAGAAATACAGTTTATGAAAGTGTTAATTATTAATTTCTATGCTTTGTGCGTTGATAATTCACAAGACAAATCCTTTTTTTTAATAATTTTGTAGTCTCGACACATAATTCACAAATTATATTTTTCTTGTTTGGGGTAAGCAAATACTGGAAGTGGAGAAGCTTTTATATTTCAAAAAAAAAATGAAATTGGGAAATTTTCACAAATTCCTCACTCACATCAAATGCACGGCCACTTCGAACAACCAAACGCATCCTAAACTGACAACCATAACAAAAGGTTGGCATGGTGTTTGTACAGATTCTTAATAGAAGTCATGAGTTCAATCCATACAATATGTTTTAAGTATAGAGCTTAACTCTAGTTAAGATCTAAGATTTCGTTTAGGGACAAGAAGGATTGGACCGAGATTAGTCCAGAAAAAATTGAGTCAACTGACTAACTTTAGTCAACAGCTATGAAAGACCAAAGACAAACACGTGACAAGTGAAAAATGCAACGTCATTGAGGCTCATGGCGCCCAAGGAACCACGGAATCATGCAGGAGGTCTCCTCCATATGCCACAAAAGCCCACCTCCTCCTTTTGCTCGGTCCGCTCTTGTACGCCACCGAAGAGAAAGAAAGAGACCACCACCACCGCACCGAGTTCCAAGAAAACAAAAGCACACGACTTTGTTTTTGTTTTGATCCCAAGAGAAGAAGAACCCTAGTGCCTGTGCTTGGTGGGGGAAACAATGTATGTTGGAATTGAAGAGACAAGTGGAGATGTGGGTCACTTTCTCCCCATCCGATTCCAGATAATGCTGTGTGACTGAGCTTTTCCTATTCGTCAAAGATGCAAAGGATGTGAGGGGAAAGAAGGAAAAGAGGAAAACTTTGTTTGCTTTGCATGAAAGTGTGGGGAAATGGCCTCGGAACTGCTGCTCCGCAGCAGCAGCCCCTCTTGTCCTTCTCTATGGACCCATTCCAATCAGGCTCCTTTGGCATCTCATGCATTTTTTCAAGAAAATTTTGCAGAACTTTGTGTTAGAGGTGACCCTTGGATAAATGCTTGTTATGGTGAACAGTCCGTAGAGAGAGGTACAGGGAGGGAGAAAGCAAAAGCATGGCAGAGATGGGGTATCTGCATTAGATTTTGTTTGCGGAGAGGATCCGTTTCATGAACCAAGACAACACGTACCTACCCACGTCGTAGTCCTTTCCATCACTCAATTCAAAGTCTCAAAATTAAAGTTTTTTTGTAAATAATTTTAATTCATGCAAAAGTTGAATGATGATTTGAGTAGTCAACAAAGTTCCAAAACCATCTGCCCGTCGTATCAATACATAACATATTGCTGCAAAATTTGTCATCTGCTAAGACAACACCAGATGAACATGAATGTGGTCTGTATGATATGGATCGTAACTCGAAACAAAACATTGCGATCTTTTGCCAGATTTTTGCTTCAATCATTCCACAGCGCAAACATTGGCAACTGATGAACAACAGGAATCGCTGCTGGCGCTGCTCGCGCTGCGGTCGGCATGATCCAGTTCACACCACCACTATTTCCGCTGCCATTCTCGCCCACTTCGTATCTGAGCGTGTGCTGCTGGTAGTAGAACGGAGAGTAGTCTCCGTAGTCATTCTGGCGAGAACCATTGTCCCTCGGGCTCTCGGTCTTGTTCTCGACTGAGTTTGAGTTCTCGAACGACGGAGCATCTACCTGCATTTGGCTCGGAGGCTCAGGCTTCGAGTTCCACAGCATGTCGGAGAGCTCATTTGTGTCGTTGTTGGAGTTAGTGATAGCTAGGAGAGGGCGAGGGTCGGGCTCTGTCATACGGGATGTGTGCTTCGGGGATCGCTTCGCGAGATCGCTCCCGATGAGGTGTGCGCTTGAGCAGATCCGATTGACATCGTATCTGCTAATGTCAAAATTGGTGACAGCACTCAAACCCCGAAATTTGATCGCTGCAATGTCATAGGCCTCGGCGGCTTCCTCTTGAGTGCCTAATAAAATGATTTTTCTACTATGAATCCATGCATGTGAAATTGCCATGTAATGCAATACAATAAGAATAGTACAAGCTAAACACAATTAACATTTCAAAAGAACAATTATGATTTGCATGTAAACAAGGAGCTCACTGAATGTCCCAAGATACAAGTCCTTGTTCCCTGCAACCCTTCCAATCCTAGCTTGCCATCTACCATGCTGGTGATGCCTATTGAGACATGTTACAGTAGAGACGTGATATTAGTGTGTGAGAGAGAGGAGAGGTTATGGGATTGTGTTGTGAAAGACATCACTGTGCATCATTGATGATAAAAGCTGCAAAGTAGTAAATACAATATACAACGAGGATTCGATACTAAAGTTGGCATTGTAAGAAAGGAAGGACCTGGTCACTCCTCTGTACATGGATGCTCCTCTTGAAAAACCACTGCTTTTCCTGAAAACATAAAAGAAAAAGGACTAATAAGCACCATTTTACCTGAAAATAGCGCAAGAAATGTCAGTATTAGTGGCATTAATCAACCTTCTTAGGCTGGCCACAAACTCCTGTCTGGTCATGTGCTTCATTTCCTCCATCTCCTTCTCGTAGGCGCTCAGCTGTGCACAGTGATGACAGGATTACAGAATCGTCAGCAGTGCAACAAGGAGGAAACTTCAATGAAGCAAAATGAGAGCAAAGATGGAAATGGACGTAAATCCAAGAGCATACAGGGAAGTTTATGTTGGTTGTTGGCCCCCAGTACTTTAGTGCTGCCAAATCATATGCCCTTGCTGCCTTCTCCTCCTTGTCATATCCACCTAAATTTCAAATTGAACCAATACTATTTCAAAATGCAGTACAATGCAATTACTTCACAAAGGAATAGTACTATAACCTTCAAAAAAAAATAATGGTCCTATGATTCCTTACCCAAATAAACTGTCCGATTTCAGTCGCAGCAACATATTCAAACAAGATCAGGAAAATGTCCGAGTTAATGAATCTCAATTAATCAAAAAATAATCAAAAATCTAATTCTCGCTAAAATGTGTTATATACCTTGTCTTCCCTTCCTAGTCTGGCCTTCCTTTCTGCAACTATTATCCCACAAATGTGCTTCATATCTCCCTGTCCATCTATGCCTACAAGAATCAAGTTATCAACTTTAATTCACTTCATTATTACTGTTATCATTACCACTAACAACAAGAAGCTCAAAGCTAGCCGCAACACACCAACCTTGTGACTCCCCTGTACTGAGAGGTCCTCTGCCCAAACGTCTCAATAGATTTCCTCGCAGCTGGGTTCGCCCCAGGCCTTTTCCCATTATCGGCCAGCAAAGCCGATCGCCCAGCTGCAATGACTTCACTCGAACCATGTTGCACACCCTTGCTCACAGAAAGGCTAAGTGCTTGCACATTGCACTCGTTTGGCTGCTCCGCTCCCGGTGGCTTCTCTGACATGTAATGGTGCTGCCGGAGCCAGGACTTGAACCCTGATATCGAGGTCGTGCCACCGTCGAAGCCCACATTGTACATGGGGTTGGGCTGAATGGAGTGGATGGCATTGTAAGATTTTTGCATGTCTTCTTTTGCTTCTCGCTCTGTAGAGCTGAAGGAAGGTGGCATGTTGACATTGATTCTCTGAGTACTAGGGTTCTGGTAGTAGATTCCACTGAAAGAAGACATTGTTTGGTGATCATGGTCCTCATTTGAATTGGCAGCAGAGTAGCAACCCAAAAAGTCCTCAAGCTTTGGGCCGTTCTTGTCTTGGTTTGACCTGTTATTGGCAGCAGTAGTCGCCATGCTTGCACCAAATCTCCAATCTGATTTGAAAAAACAAACCTTTATTTCGTAGAAATATATACGCATGGTTTCTTGAAAAATGGAGTAAAAAACTCACTGCTTGGCCTTTTCCCAGAAGAACACACAGACTTTTGGCGAGGAAGACATCACGAAGGACCAAAAACGGTAAAAAAAGAATCCATCCAACAGCGCGACAAAACCATGAAAACTTTGCATCAGGGAACAAGACACAGCTAGATTCGTGAAATAAAGACAGGCAAGCAAAACTCAGAATACAAATGAAAGCCTTGCAACCAAAAAAAAAAAAGAGAGAGAAATAAAACAACTTGCAGATCAAACAGAGAAAAACCAAAACAAAAAACAAGAACAAAATGAAAAAAAATAATAAAAAAGGAAGGTGCAATGAGAGTACCTGGTGGCTCGAGGGGACAAACAGAGCCATCAGAGCGGAGAGGCATGGAAGCGAGAGGAGGACCAAAGTCCACCTCACCTCCACCGGCGGCGGCGGTGCCTGCTCCTCCACCGTAGCAGTGGCTGCTGGCTTCCTTGGATGAGCTCTCCCTCACTGGCGAAAGAGAGAAGCCAAGCCAGCTACTCATATCCATGAGAGAGAGACCAGAATCCAAAGCAGGGTGGGCAGGAATGATAAAGAGAGCTCAGACTGTAAGGCCACAACAACCATTTGGGATGCAAGAAGAAAGCTCTGATATATAAGGGGAGGATTTATATGGGGGGAAGAAGGCAGACGCGTTGCTCAGGGATGGGGACTTTGATGGGAGGAACAGATCTTGAGGCCAAACGAAGGGTGAGGTGAAGTTTTGGATCCTTATCTGCGTGGTTTGTTTGGTTTCGCTGGTTGCACTCTTTTCCACGTCTGGGCTTTTGGGGGAGGGTCTTGGGTTTCGTTCCATTTTTCACAGCCATCATAGATACGCCTGCAGCTTCCCGCTGCTTTTTCTATTTTTCTTTTTCTTTTTTGTTTTTTAAATTTCTAAACAGGACACCTGCTGGGTATGTTTGAAATTTAACTTTTAAGTTGTGATCAGACCCGTAAAAATTTAATTTAAAATTTTTATTAAGCAATTACGTATCTTATTATAATTTTTTAAAAATTTCCCACTTTATTGTTATAATAAAAATTTATTCTTCTTATATTATTTTTTATCAAAAAATTATGTATTTAATAATTTTTAAAAATATATATCTAAATTTTTTTATTTTTTATAATTTTATAATATTTTGAAATTTAAAGTTAAAATATAATAAAAAGTTAATTGGTTTTGACCGAAATAATAATGTCAGTCTGGAAATTGAAATTTAAAATCTGCATTTGAAGAATAAATAAAAACACATATTAAATTACTATATATTTATTATAAGTCAATTTATTTTATACATCAAAATATATATCAGGAATTAAAGATTATTTAAGACTTACATAATCGTGAAATAACGTTGGATAAGTTATAATCACTTTCCAATGATTGTAATTATACACGTTATAGTTTAAACTTATTTGTCTATAATGCGTGTTTGGATTTTGTTTTGAGTCTTTTTTCGGTATTTCCCTAAAAAATCACCTATTTTTAATTATAATATTATATATATTTTTGAAAGCATTTTAAGAGGGATATTTGACAAAAAAATTATCTTTTTTAAGAGTATACATGATATATACAATGAATATCTGTAAAATAGTTTTATTTTTTATGGTATGTATGATATTATAATTTTTATAACAACATATAGAAAATTAAATTATTTTTTGGGAGTATATTGAAAAAAACACATTGCTTTGTATGGACGACTTTTGGCAACAGGTTGCATGCCAAAGATGTTTAGGGTCACTCGCAAATACAATTAATTATTAGATTTATTTGCAAAATCTCCTTTATTTTGTTGCCAGAGATAGATTGGCATCAGTGTTGCCAGGGGATTCACGACAGGACCATTGGACGGGGACTTCGTTCTTGTCGCCACACGTGTACTCTTTCGCAGGAGGACAGACCGTCACGGGAAATATCGCGAACGCACCCGATCCACAGTAAATGGGCTGGGCCGATTAGATCTGAGCCATAATCAACGGCCATAACATGCAACTCAATACATAGTAAGCCAACTCACTCCTTTGCAACCGGATTAAGAGACAGTTTCTTCGAACTTAGGACCATAAAAAATGATTAGTACATGCACATCACCATTGAATAACTAAATATTTATCAACTAATGTAACTAATTATGATAATTAACTTTAAAAATAATATTGATATGTGTATCACATACCAATCTCGAACACCTTAATTTTTTCTCTCGTTTTTTGCCAGCGAAGAGGGGTCGTAGTGGTAATCAGACATCACAACAGCTGATAAGAGGGACGCGGAGCAGAGCCCACGAGGACAGTGTTTGCCTTGGAAGCTGTGTCGTGGCTTTCTTTCTTTGTCTAGGGTTTGCGTAGTTTCATGTTAGGATTTCGACAATGGTTTTACGTTTCGATCAAAATGACTCGGTTTCGGTCGGTCTCGAACTGAAATTTTATTTTAGGTTTCGATTAGAATTTACTGTTCATTTTCACTAATGAGCACGGGCGGGAGCTCGCCGGACAAGCCCACGCGGGCGGGAGCGCGTGCTGGCGTGTGCGAGCTCGAGCGCGTCGGAGCCGGAGCTCGCCAGGCTCTTTGGGGGGGGGGGGGGGGGGGGGGGGGGGGGGGAGCTCGCCGGGCTCGCGCACGCACGGGAGAGCTCGCCGAGCTTGCGCGCGAGGGAGCTCGCCAGACCCGCGCACGCGGGAGAGCTCGGCGGCGAGGGGGGGACCTCACGTCGGCTTTGTGTCCAAGCCAAGGACCCTATGCACTTGCTAGTCTACTGCTACTCCCTCGCCTATCTCGCGTCTCACCGACCTGACTCGTACTCCCGCAAGCTGAGGCCGGTCTTACATTGGGACCAGCGCTATCGCCAATTTGATTTCAACGTCCTCATCGGTTTCTGTCAGATACTGTTCACATACATAATATTATTTACGTAATTATTCATTATTTTTAAAAAATTTTAAATACATTATAATTTTTTAATTTGAAGTTAAAAAATAATTGAAATAAAGTTAAATTTTATTCAAAATATAATTAATAAAAAAAATATTTTCTTTGAAACTGAAATGAAAATGATTTTGATCAAAACACGTTGATTTTTTTCACGTGCATGTGTAAATGATCGTTCCACCAAAAGTAAAGGTAAAAAAAATTTGTGTCGGTCTTACCCTCATGTGAATCGCTGTCACGAGATTGCGCAGAGATAGTTGTTCTCGTATGTTTATAAATGTTCATCTGGATCGTTCAGGTACTGAATTAATAATTCCACATCCAGATGTTTTAAACTCAATTGATGATGATGATTAGTTGTATTACATTATATTTAATAGATTATGTATATATCAATTATATTTTAATAATAAGTTAAACTTGCTTATATTAATTTTTATTTTTTTAATTATATTCATATTATTTCTCATATATTATTTCCAAACTCAACCGATGATGATTATGATGATTAGTTGTATTATCTTAGAATTTATAAATTATGTATGTATGAAGTACATTTTAATGAAAAGTTAAATGTGCTTATATTATCATATTCATATTATTTCTTATATGTTTTTTAATACACTAATATATATTAAAAGTAGACTATATCAGTGACTAACTATCAAAATTAAATTTAATTAACTAAAATAATATTTAATATTATGATAAAATTAAGTATAAATTCATTCCTAATTTTTCAAATTTTTCCAATTTTTTAAAATATTTTATTGTATTTTTAATTTGAAGTTAAAATATAGTCAAACTATGGTCAACACCCAATTAATAATTTAAAAAATCTTTCGGCCGAAATCGAAACGGTCGAAACTGAAACCGAAACAGCCGAAACGTATCGGTTTCGCTGGGTTTCGAAACCGAAATCGAAATCGCACCATAAAATCGAAATCGAAATCGAAACTGCACGATAAAATCTTGATTTCGACTCTGTAGAGAGAGAAAGAAAGACACCGAGGATTCGTTTGGTTGGGTGTCAAGGTCAAGGTCAAGACTAGTGAACCACTTTTGTAAACTAATATCTTTTTATCAAAATTAAGACTTTAATAATTTAAAACTTAAAAAACTATTTAATTTTTTATAATAATTTAATTTAATAATAATATAAAATAATAAATATTAATTTCACGAGAAAAAAAAAATCTAAAAAGAGCTGACCTTCACCCTAACCCCATTCCAAATGGGGTGCGAGAGATTAAACTGGGTTGGGTTGGAGTCGAATTGCGGTTTAAGTTCCCGAGGTGTGGAACAAGTGTAGTCCAACAAAATAGCGACGTTTGGGGCCATTTCGGCCCATTACTCTTCAGCGGGCTTTGGGTAGAAAAGCCAATGCGTTTCAGCGGAACTCGGACAGCCCGTGCAGCGTGTACATCCGAACGGGCAGCCTTCGCCCGGTCAAAGTGTACAGAATTATAGACACCTTTAGGGCTTACTTGAAATTATCTCCTGAAGATCGGGTAACGCTTGTGTAAAATCATACTACTCAAGGGCTCATCTGTAAAAACTCTGACAAAGAAACACGATCTTGTCGCGACCCAAGCGCCGCCCCATCCCGCATTTCTCTTGTCCGTGGCGATCACAGAAAACGGAAGCAAAATCGAGCGAAGGCGCCCGAATTTGGAGCAGATCCGTCGAATCCGGTCGATTTTCCTGCGCTTTTGCATCGAGGAATCACCGGAGAAGTGACAAGAATCTGATTTTCAGGTCATCTTCTTCGCCAAATCCATCACCGAGGTGAAAGTCCCGCCTTTTCCCTCCTTTCCCCCCCATTTTTCTGGTTTCACTTCCTCGGTTCTGCTCAAATTTACGGGAAATGTCGTAGGTTGGCTCCTTGAGTCCCCATCCGCGGGTTTTTGGACCGGGGAAACTCTAAAGATCGGATCTTTTTGCTCCCCTTGCCGCATGTTTTTGTGGATATTGGGCGTCGGCACCGTCTGTGATGTCTGGCGAGCGCTTGAAGGACGTGGTGATCGACGTGGAGGAGGAGGAGAGGGAGGAGGATAAGGAGGAGGGGAAAAAGGAGAAGGAAGAGGAGACTGTTAGCCTGGGGCTGGGGCTTTCCTTTGGGACCTGGGGATCGTCCGAGAGCTCCTCGTCAAGCAGACCGAGGGAATCGGGCTCCCCATGGGAGCCAGCGGTTGGCGACTCCCAGTTCGTAGCGAGTCAGGGCCCGTCCAATGGGTGGCCGGGCAATTTTGGGTTAGATAAGTTGGTGAAGGCCGTGCGCATGGAGCTGAGGCACATGGAATCATTCATATTAGATAGCACTGCATTCAAGAGGGACTCCCAGCACAAGCGTGCAAAAGTCCTTGATTATAATCGGTAAGTTAATTGTTCTTCAAGTCTTCAACCACAAAGAGGTCATTCATTGAGGGTTTTTTTCTGCTAATTTAGTGTATGTCTTGAAACGTGTATTCTACAGTCTTAACAAAGTTTTCGAACTCCATATGGCATTTGCTGTTACCTGACATTCTTATTCTATGGAAGGCATAATTCTAGCTACAAGATCTCTGTTACGCATCTGGAAAGCATATTATTAGTTCCATACATAAGATATTATGGACATTGTACTCAGATGTACTTTTTGTGTTAGAGAACTGCTATGTCTAATAAGTACATGATTTTTCATAGCTTTGAGCAGCTTTTGCTTTATCAATTCAAAAGAAACATCAGTTTTTGATGTTTTATTAGTCACATCAATATATTCTAACAAGAAAAATAATCTACTTTAGAATTCATGAATATGATGTTGCTCTTTGTTCTGCCATACAAAATTGAACTGGTCCTCACTGTCACCGTGAGGACATTTGGACCTTTTCCAAAAATTCTATTGTTCATCAGTAAAATATATTCTCATGATTTGGTCATTATTTGAAACCCCATTTATGGTTTTCTGTTTCGAACAAAATAATAGTGCGGTACCATAACAAAAACTATTTCTTTCTGATGTACTTCATTTAGTGTTTTGCAATTAGTGACACAGAACTTGTATTGCTGCCAAGTTTCTTAAGTTAGAATTTGTTGATGGCAACTTAAGACTTTTATCTGTGGTTTGGCGAGTGGATCTGTTCTTAACTGAGATCCCAACAGTGAGCTGTTAGGCATACATTGTTTTGTACCATCATGTGACATGTCAATGTCACCATGGAACTAACAGAATCCTTCTGCAGAGCTCTTGAGTATATTGCACTTTCTTCTGTGGGCACTGACTCATCTTCTTGTCCTCCTACTGAGAACCAAACTGGCCCGCAAGTTTCATCAGTCCCATTTGAAAATCAAATTGCAGTTAATCTGATTCATGTGCCTGATAAAGCTGGAAGCCAGAAGCTTATGGATCCCAATAGTGGAGGTGAGGATGAAGATGGCACTTGTACTGGGAATATTGATGTACCATCTGTACTTAACACAGATTTGTTGCATCTGGTAAACTTGCCTTCTTTGGAAACTGCCACATGTTTCTTTCATCAAGTTAGTGTGTTTATTTGTTATTTTGCAGGTTTTTTCTTTCTTGGATCAAAAAGATTTATGTAAAGCAGGAGCAGTCTGCCAGCAGTGGCGAGAAGTTAGCGTACATGAGAATTTCTGGACTAGTTTAAACTTCGAGAACACAGAGATCTCCCAGCAGAACTGTATGCACTGTCACTCTCTTTGTCTAAATGAGGAAACATTTGAATCTGCTTTAGCCTAAGAACATGTAGGGATATCAATCATCAAGGCACAATCTTATGAACCAAATTTTTCTGGCTGACACACAGTGGTGCATTGGTATTTACTGCTAGTCTTTGATGGGCCTTTGTTTGGGTTCTGTGATAAACTTTGATGTGCTTTTATTCTATATCACTTTAAAGACAAACCAATTTCTTTTCCATTTTTACCATTCTCTGGTTCACATTGACAACAGAAAACAAATTATCATTTGAACTGCTGATGAATTGTTTAGTTAAGAATGATGCATGTACTGCTTAGCATTGAAAAATAACCGTCCTTAGGTCCAAGTTCTTTTTGGTTACCTGCCTGTACAAGCTTTACGGCTTAAGCAATCTCCTCGTAACTGAAAATGGAAGAGGGTTTGGTTGCAGAACGCATAATAGTAGCTGCTACAGAAATTTGCTGCTTCTATCTAGTATATAGTATATTATGTAAGGTAATTAGTAACTGCTTCCAGAACTAGTATCTGATATCTTGGATAACTGTACAGTGTAGCAGAATTTGGCTATGCTTTGTGACAAACCTACTTGTTTGTTGGTTTTTGCAGTTAAAACCATTTGCTCCCGCTACCAAAATGCTACTCAGGTTAATTTACTTGGAGCACGTAATTCTCATATTCTGGTGATGGATGCAGTGGCTTATCTCAGGTTGTCAGTTTTCCTGATTGTATGATCTTAATTTTGCGTAACTCAGTACTTCCAACCTCATGTTTTACTTTGATTCCAGGCGTATGGAAACTTTGGTATTGGGTAAAGACCATCTAGGCTATAGTTTTTTCCATGCTCTAATGGATTGCCCTTCATTGATCAGTTTGAGTATTACTAATGGTTATCTTGGCAATGGCTTACAAAATGAGATAACGGTGTACCATGAGAGGTTGCAGAACCTGCATATAGCGAAGTGTCATGTGTTTCGTATTACTGTCAGGTGAAAATACATGGGCTAGAGTATAATCACTATTCTAGTTGTTGTCCATATGAATAACCTGATTTTGGCAGTTTATGTTTTACAGGTGCCCTCAACTTCAGACTTTATTATTAAGGCGTACCAGCATGGCTCATGCTTTGCTTAGTTGCCCCCAGTTACATGAATTAGATCTATCTTCCTGCCACAAGCTATCTGATGCTGGAATTCGCTCTGCAGCTGCAACTTGTCCTTTGCTAGAAGTATTGAATATATCATTCTGTTCATGTGTGAGCGATGAAACACTCCGAGATATATCTTCTGCCTGCCCTAATCTCAGTGTTCTTGATGCTTCGTATTGTCCAAATATCTCCCTTGAGGTAATAACTATGTTTTTGTTCTTCTGCTCCATCTTTCCTCTTTCTCATTTTTCTTTTTGTTATTTGTGTCCTGAAATTAATATTTTTTGTATGATCAAGTCTGTAAGGTTTCCCATGTTGATGGATCTGAAACTTCAAAATTGCGGGGGCATAACTTCCAGTTCAATGTCAGCCATCTCCCATAGTCAGATGCTCCAGGTAGCATTTGTTGCCTGTCAACATATTTGAAATGCAAGCTCCTCCTGGAGCTACTTGATTTGACACAATCTTTATTTTTTTGCAGGCTTTACAGCTTGATAATTGTGGCCTGTTAACTACTGTTTCTTTGGATCTGCCGCACCTCCAGAAGATCAGTCTTATACACTGTCGGAAGTAAATGCAAATTGCTGTTCTTGTTCCTTGATTTTTTTTTTCTTGTATTGTTCAGCTTAACCTCACATAAGTGCCATTTACTGTTTTTTGCTTTTTCTATCTTTAGATTTGTTGATTTGACTTTGCGAAGTCCTGTTCTTTCATATATAAAGATTTCTAACTGCTCTGCACTCTGTCGTATCAGCATCATCTCAAATGCACTTCAGGTCTGTTTAATGTAGACTAACATTAACGTTTATTTTATTTAGCTATCTTTTGGACTATCAATTGGATTTTCTTGTTATGCAGAAATTGATGTTACAAAAGCAGGAAAGCTTAAGAACTCTATCACTGCAATGTAATAACTTGCTTGAAGTGGATCTCAGTAATTGTGATTCTCTGACAAATTCTATATGTGGAGTTTTTAGCGATGGTGGAGGCTGCCCAAGGCTTAAATTTTTGGTCCTTGATAATTGCGAGGTTGGTCACTTGGAACTATTTCAAAGGGACAAGTTGCTAAAAGTTCACCTCGATCATGCTTTCTTCTTTTTCCGTTGATGTATTGAAGCAAATTTGAAGTATGTTAGCAGCATTTGGATTTGAAATTTTAGCACATGATACAAGTCATTCTTGTCATGATGTAGATGCTAAATTTTAATTTGCAAAATTGGTAGGCTTTTTAGAGTTTCACATTAATCTGAATTATGAAGTCACAATGAGAACTGGTAAAAGTCAAGTTGAAGTGTCTAAAGTAGCAATTATATTGTTATTTTTCCTGCCATATGTGTGCTTTATATTTGTGCACAGGTCTGAATTGGCTTGTTTCTGCATTTCAGTGTAATTTTGTAGCTATATTTCTGCTATTGTGATATATCATTCCTCTGATTGTAATATTATTTTGTCTATGTCTTGCTTTTGTGGGTTGTTCTTTCACTTTTTTAGGAGAAAATTTTAACTAGGATGAAGATTATCCCTGCTCCAATACCAAGGAGTACCTTCTACATGTACCTTATGATGTTTGTTTGTGGTTATTCTCATATGGTTCATCTAGATATACAAGTGCAAGCAAAATCAGTAATCTTCCTTACTCCTTTATTTCCTTGTTTTAAATCTAGCTTGATGCTCTACTATTTTGTCAGTTACAAGGGACTAAATACGTGGAGTCCATCAGTATTGACTTTGAAAAATTAGTACTATTTTTTTCTGTAA
Source organism: Trichopus zeylanicus subsp. travancoricus (assembly GCA_005019695.1). Classification (NCBI taxonomy): domain Eukaryota; kingdom Viridiplantae; phylum Streptophyta; class Magnoliopsida; order Dioscoreales; family Dioscoreaceae; genus Trichopus; species Trichopus zeylanicus. Next base: position 25,007 of record RXID01015893.1, read on the forward strand.
TAGTTATTGTAGTCAACTGTTTATTGTTCAGTTTGGTAAAATCTTTGTGATGCTGTTGTTCTAATACTCTACTGTTCTATTTAGTCATGGTCAACTGCTACAAAGAAAATGTTGCTTTCTTGCTGTTGCAGCAATATTTGACTGTAACATTTTCTGAGCTACTTTCTCATGCTTTAGTACATGTGTTGCAAACTTTAAGTTTCCATTTGATGCTAAAATTATTCTCACATTTCATTTCCAGAGCCTTACTGAGGTGGGACTATGCAGTAGCACACTAGCTAGTCTCTCTCTGGTTGATTGTTGTGCTATGACTGCTCTTAAACTTTCATGTCCAAATCTTCAGACAGTAAACTTAGATGGCTGTGATCGTCTGGAAAAAGCTTCATTTTGCCCTGTAAGTGAAAACTAAATATGTGTACTTTTATCAGCCTGTTCTCCCTGTTCTTGCCATTCCACTTGTCTGCGAAACGACCATTACTGTACGCTTATCATTAATTGTCAAAAGTCATGAGGCTCTTCCTTGTTGCAGTTTATTCTTTCTTGCCTTCATTCATGAACTCAAGCCATTGATGTCGCTTATGGCAAAACTTTGGCCTTTTTTCTGTACACAAGTTTTATTGCATGATTTGATAGCTAATTCTGTGTTAATTTTCTCTAGGTTGGTATTGGCTCTCTTAATTTGGGAATATGCCCAAAGTTAGCTAGTCTAGAAATTGATGCCCCCCACATGTCAGTGTTGGAGCTGAAAGGTTGTGGTTTACTTTCTGATGCGTCCATCAATTGCCCTTGTTTGATGTTATTAGATGCTTCTTTCTGCAGGTAAAGTTTCTTTATGCCTTTTTTTTTCAAACAAAATTTCTCAGCGAGATTCTAATTTAAGCTGGTAGTTCCATCTGTTGATTTTGCAGCCAATTTATGGATGATTCGTTATCCGCGACAGTAGCTTCATGCCCTCATATTGAATCTCTCAATTTGTACTTTTGTCTCTCTGTGGGCGCAGTTGGGCTTTCTTCTTTGCATCAGCTTCAGCACCTATCAGTACTTGATTTGTCATATACATCTCTGGTGGACTTGCAGCCCATTTTGAAAACTTGCTCACAGTTAGAGGTGAGTCTTCATTCTACTTGCATCAGCTTCAGCACCTACGAGCTGTTTCTTGGAAAGTGCTATTCTTGTTTGGGGACTTATTGGGGAAATTTTCCTGTCCCTGCTTTCTACTGAATTACTTGCAGATGTTTTCCTGATGTTTTTTTCCTTTTCATGATCATAATTTTTAGTTGCATTTGTCATTATGTAATGTGGTTTAGAATTATGGGAAAGTACACCTCAGTTGATTGTCTTTCTTAGGGGATACAATGCTTACATTCTGACGTAGCAAAAACGTGGTAAATGAAGAAAACACCGTTGTCTCTATTAAGAACTCTTTGAATTCACAAGAAAAAGAGAAAATTCACTAAAGTAAAACTTTAAATAAATCTTGAATATTAAAAGTGTTTAAAATTCTCAAATCCTTCGGGAGGTCGATGACATAAGCATTGTCGTTTATCTTTTTTAGTATCTTTAGTGGCTCAATTTTCTTCTGTTTCAGTTTGTTGTAAGTTACAGCTGGAAACCGTTATTTCCTTAAGTGCACCATCATCAAATCTTTTTCTTGAAACTCTTTTAAACGCTTATGAATGTCTGCTTTAATTTTGTATTTGACATTGAATTTTTTTAATCTTTTTTTTACCTCAGTATGCACTTCAATTATTCTCTTGTCTACAACTATGTTTATTCCTGGCAATTTGGGCAACACCACCAGGTTTAGCGAGTGCTTTTGGGTTCTTCCATTGATATTTCAAATGGCGATTTTTCTGTGGACCTGTTCTTCATATTATAAAAAACGAATTCAGCTTGTGCGAGTGCATAGTCCTATTGCTTTAGTTTATCTCTTGTAAGACAACGAGGGTCTGTTTGGAACGGGGTCATGGTCAAGGTCAAGGTCATGACTAGTGAACCACTTTTGTAAACTAATATCTTTTTATCAAAATTAAGATTTCAATAATTTAAAGCTCAAAAAACTATTTAATTTTTTATAATAATTTAATTTAATAATAATATAAAATAATAAATATTAATTTCACAAGATAAAAAAAAAATTCTAAAAAATGCTGACCCGGTCCCTGACCCTAAACCAAACAAGCTCCGAATGATGTTTACGAGTGTTCGATTCACCACTTCAGTTTTTCCATTTGTTTGAGGATGATAAGTACTACTAAATTGTAGAGGTGTATCAAATCGCTTCTACAATGTCTTCTAGAAGTGACTTAGAAGTTTTGTGTCACGATCAGAAGTGATGGTTTTTGGCACTTCATGTAACCTTATAATCTATTGAACGAATAGATTAGTCACCTTTGTTACATCTGTTGTCTTCTTATATGGAATGAAGTGTACCATTTTGGAAAATTTGTCGATAACAATAAATACTGAATCTAAGACTCGTTGAGTCCTGGGGAGACCCAAAACAAAATTCATCGATAGATTCTCCCATGGGGCATTTGGCACAGGCAATGAGGTATAAAGGCCAGTGTTTTGAGAACTTCCTTTGGCTGTTTGGCATACATAGTACCTTTGTACGAAATGACCGACATCTCTCTTAAGTTGTGGTCAATAGTAGCGCTCTTCAACAAGTGCAATGCTCTTGTCACGCCCAAGATGTCCTGCTAGACCACTGCTTTGTAGCTCTTTCACCATATTTTCTTTCAAGGAGCATCTTGGAATATAAAGACGAGAACCTTTAAAGAGAAAGCCTTCATGAAGATATAAATTACTTTTTTGCCCTGCTTGGTACTTTCTAAACTCCTCTTTAAAATCTTCATCTTCAGCATACAATTCTTTCAAATAATCAAATCCTTCAACTTCGTTGTTTATGGTTACCATTGAGGCTGTCCTGTGGTTCAAAGCATCCGCCATCTTATTTTTTTGTCCAGATTTGTATTTCAAAATATATGTGTATTGCTGTAAGAATGATGACCATCGACCATGCATGCGATTCAAGTCCTTCGGCTATTAATAAATTTCAAATTTTGATGGTTAATATATATAATGAACTCTCGTTGAATTAGATAGTGCTTCCAATAACAAACTGTTTGCACAACCGTATAAAATTTCAACTCATATGTTGATTACTTCCTTCGAACTTCACTCAATTTTTTGCTGTAGAAAGTTACTGGTCTTTCTTCTTGGGATAGAACGGTTCCAATGCCTATGTAAGAAGTATCATAGTATATCTCAAATAACTTCTCGAAGCTAGATAATGACAAAACAGGTGCAGTAGATAACTTTTCCTTGATCAATTCGAAACATCTAATAGCTTCTTGAGTTCAGGAGAATTTGCTTTACTTCAAACATTCGGTTATTGGTGCCATAATGAAACTAAAGTTTTTGACAAACCTCCGATAGAATGTCGCCAAGCCATGAAAACTTCTAACTTCTGATACATTTCTGAGTATCGGCCATTCTTGAATAGTTTTACCTTTTCTTTATCAACATGAATGTCTTCGGCACTTATCATGAATTTTAAGAACACCAAGTGGTCAGTTATAAAACGGTATTTCTTTGAGTTGATGTACAATTTATCCTCCTCCTTCAGCACAGTAAGTACTTCTGCTAGATTTCTTTTATGTTCTTTTTCATTATGATTGTACCCCAGGGTATCATTAAAGTAAACAACAAAATGACCAATGAAAGGTTTGAGTACTTGGTTCATTAATCACATGAAGGTATTTGGTGCATTTGAGAGTCCAAAAGGCATAACAAGTCACTCATAAAGTCCTATTGTTTTAAAAGTTGTTTTTCATTCATCATCGAGTCTAATTCTGATTTGATGGTATCCACTCTTCAAATCTATCTTAGAGAACACCTTTGACTTTTCAAATATGTTCAACATGTCTTGTAAATGAGGAATTGAGAATCTATACTTTATCGTGATTCGGTTGATGGCTTGATTATTTATACACATCCGCCAACTTCCATTTTTCTTAGGTGTTAATAAGGCTGGAATTGTACATGGACTCATGCTGACTCTGATCATTTTTTTTTTAATCAATTCTTCAACCTTGTTTTGTAAAATTTGTGATTCCTTTGGACTCATTCTGTAGTGAGGTAGATTTGGTAGACTCGCTTCAGGAACAAGATCAATATGGTATTGAATATCTCTCATTGGGGGTAATTCATCAAGAAGATCATCGAGCATGATTTTCTTGAATTCATTTAGGAAGGGTTGCAAGTCTTTTGGAGCTTTAATGAGTATTGTCTTTATTCCTTTCTCAATCACAATAAATATTTGAGTTGTTTCTTTAGTTTCGTTTATAAAATTTTGCATAATCAGGAAGGAGTAACCCTCCTCTTGTAAAATTTTGGATTGACGCTCTTCGTCAATGGGGGTGAGGATAATTTTCTTTCCATCTTTGAAGAAAATGTAGTGATTACGTCGTCCACAATGTGTAGAATCTCTATCAAATTGTAAATATCTAACAAGAAGGATATGACATGCATCCATCTACACAACATCACAGGTTATTTCATTCTTGTAGAATTTTCCAATGGAAAAACAAATTTGACATCGTTTAGTTACTTTGGTTTCACCAACTTTTTTAATCCAGCCGATCTTGTAGGGAGAGGGATCTGATTTTGTTTTCAATTGAACCTTGTCAACTATAGTCTTTGAGATGATGTTTTCACTGTTTCTCCCATTAATAATTATGTTGCAGATCATGCTATTTACTGTGCATCGAGTGCGGAAGATATTATGACGTTATAGGTTTTCCTCTTGCTTTGGGATGTACATTAAATTTTGAACTACTAAAAATGACCTTTCACTATCAGCCTTCTCGAATATTTTATTTTCATAGTTTTCTTGATCACAAATTAGGTCATCGTCTTTTGAGTCATGTAATTTGTCAGCCACAAAATTATCTTCAATAATTAAGAGGTTTACAGGCCATTGTGCTGAATAAACATTAGAACAATGTCCAAATTTTTCACAGCAATAGTATTTTAGATTAGGATTTGAACTTAGGTTCTTTGCTGATGTGGTATTTCCTGATGGTCTTGTAGGTTTAACTTCAAGACTCGCTTGTGTGGGAGATCGAGGAGATTGTGTAGTTGCACCTCTATTAGGAATAGATTATACTCTTTTTGAATTATCACTAATTGTTCTTTCCACTTGATTTCTGATGACAGATTGCTCCAATTGGGATTCCACACGAGTTGCACTCCTCACAGCATCATTAACCGTTCAAATAAGTTGTAAGGAAATCCTATCTTGGATGGTTGTACGTAACCCACTCATGAATCTTGCCACTTGATGAAGTTCAGTCTCTGCTAGATTATTACGTGTTGATAGGCGATAGAACTCTTTAGCATATATACCTTCACATTGCGATTATCCTATCGACAATTTTGATATTACTGAAAGAGTAGTTAATCATAATCTATGGGAAGAAATTACTTTTCGAGAAGAGTCTTCATCCGTGGCCATGCTCGAATTGGAGCTTTATTTTGGCGTGTCCTTTTTAACTGGATGCATTTCCACCATGCTAATGCACCCCCCTTGAGTCGATAAGCAACAAGATTTGGAATCTCCATTTAGTCGAAAAACCATTTCACTTCAGTAAGCCAATCGAGAAAATCTTCAATCTGAAGTTGGCCATTGAAAAATGGGATATCAATCTTCAAACGAAAATCATAACGTCTATTATGCTCAGAAACTAATCGATGAAGAATGTCTTCAATTTCTTCATCGTTAGAGTTTTCAAGGATTTGTAAATCCTTTGGATTCACTTGCTGAGCCTTTCGTCGACTAATTGGATCGCAAGTCATTTCATCGATCCGTCGATGTAGTTGATTCATGCTTTCAAGTTGATCCGTCCTCAACATCAAACGTGCAAGTGAGTTTTGGATTGCCTCCATGGTTGAGTCAAAATACTCACAGCTGATGTATTACTTACAAGAGCACCGTCCTTAGGGTTGTTGCTGGTTGCATCGTTGTTAGACATTAAGCAAAGAGAGCCTCGCTCTGATACCATTTGATGTAGCAAAAATGTGGTAAACGAGGAAAATACCGTTACCTCTATTAAGAACTTCTTGAATTCATAAGGAAAAAAGAAAATTCACTAAAGTAGAACTTTATTGAGAATAAAAATAATTCCCCCGTCCATGGGGCTGAAGTCTATTTATGTAAATACCAGAAGTCTTATTTGAGTAGGTTTCTGGCTTTTCAAATTCTAAACTGAATACGACTCAGTTTGAACTCATTAATTAGGTTGGTAGAAGTTATAAATAAGTTAACGTACGAAAATAAAATCCTGAATAATGATTCATCCTTCCCAAGTTCTAAACTGAATAGGATTCAGCTCAAAGTTAATCTTGAGTTGGTGAAATTCGAGAATAAGATCTAATTGACTAATAATAGGAGAGACTCATGACATCATAATAAAGAGAATTTCAACATAAGAAGATATTAGGTAAGATAAATCCTAAGTTAAATAAAAGAATGAATCAGATCATTTGTCATATCCGCTTGATTTTTGAATTACCTTTTTTTGATATTTTTGAACTTCTTTTGAACGTCCTACATCACATTCTTGAAGCACAAATAAGGCAGGTTTTTTTTAATTAACTAATTTGTTCTGATTTGTGTTGATCATTATCCATGCCCATTGGCCCAAGAAACTCTTTGTTTCATTTCATTGTTTAATGATCCTGGAGCAGGCGGCAAAACCAATATTAATGTGGCAAATTGGTTCTGAAAATAAATCTTATTATATGCACATTTGGAATTTTTACATTCTGTGGCGTTGAAATCTCTTAACATGATTTTATGTTTTGAGGATAATGTTTTAGAAATTGACATTTAACTTGTCCCTTAACAGACTTTAAGACTATCTGCTTGCAAGTATCTAAGAGATACATCTTTTGATGCGTTATATAAAGATGGGGCTCTTCCATCTCTTCATGAGTTGGATTTATCATATTCAACAATTGAACAGTCAGCCGTAACTGAGCTTCTATCTTGCTGTACAAGTCTAGCTAGTTTGAACTTGAATGGTTGTGCAAACATGCACAACTTTGTTTTGGGTTTGAAGTGCCACACTGATACATCAGTTGATGATTGCTCATCCAATCTGGATTTTATTGCAACTGATGGCGAGTGTCTGTCAGAAGCTGAGTGTCTGCTTGAAATTCTCAACTGCACTGGATGCCCAAACATCAAGAAGGTTTATATACCTGCTACTGCTCAATGTATTTACCTATCCAAATTAAATATTAATCTGTCCATAAATCTGAAGGAAGTTGACTTATCATGTTGCAACCTTGGCAGCCTGAACTTGAGGTAAGCGTTCTTGGAACTAGCACATGCTTTTATTCTGTTTACAGTTACCTAATAGCTCATCTGGTTATTTTGATGTTGTCCAGCAATTGCAGTTCTTTGGAGATTTTAAAGCTAAATTGTCCCAGACTGACCAACCTTCAGCTTCAGGTACATTAATGTCTTACAAAAAACACCAAACTATTATACCCGGTCTTTTGATGTACATTTTCTCTTAATTTTCTGTACATTGAAATGGTTTCCAGGGTTGCAGCATGCTGGCAGCAGAGGCTGTAGAAGATGCCATATCCCACTGTAAGATACTGGAAATGCTTAGTGTCTGCTCTTGCTCAAAGGTGATTAATTCTTCGGATCTGTTTTACTTTTCAACAGGATCTGCATGAGGACTGAAGTAAAAATTATAATTTCCTTATCATCAAAAGAAAAGAAATTTTATGTGATTTCTTGTATCATCAGATATATAGTTAATCTTTTTGTTGTTTCCTTGCGGCAGGTAAATGAGGTGTATTTGCAGAGGCTAAGGACTGCATGCCCCAGTCTAAAGCGCATCCAGTGTGAGTGAGGAAGTGAAAGCAACTGTTACCTTGAAAAGACAATGTGAGCATCACAAGATTCAACAGTACATGTTTGTGGCCCAAGCCCCTCTGGCCTGTCTGCTATCTTCACCTAGTGGCGAGCTCATGCTTCTTGCATGTTGTTGTGCAATGGTTACCACCTGTTGCGAGATATTGGATATATATGCTCAATGGTAATTTAATCAAAGAGGAACGAATCAGAGCTTGTTTTCTCAATTTATATGCAGATTATGACCGCATCCTGTGATATACAATGTATAGTACTACTCGATGATAATGTTTAGAACATGGTAAGGGCTTGTTGTTCTCTACTATTATGTACCAAAACATCATAACAATGCCAGTTGTGTCCGCTGTAACAGATGATGAGAGAATGCTGCAGCAATTTTTCATAATCATGATCTTGTCGTGAACATTCAAGCACTATGGTGAGCATCTGTAGCGGTATCAGAGCAATGCTGCCAACTGCTTCAAGTCAGGGTCCAGGTCTTCAGATTTGGTTTCTTCTTTCTGGTTGCGTGGGATCCTATACGCCTCAGCAATTGCTATCCCTTCGTCTAGCACAGCTGAAGGCACAGTTTGCAAGAGGCTGCAACACGCACGCACACAAAGCAGGGTTTCAATCCATGTACTACTAGTCCATGGCAAGTGCACTCATCCATACCTATCCAATGCTCCCAAAGCGACACCTATCTTGCTCTTCACGGAATCAACAGTAGCACTCAGATCATTCCTTGACGCACGCAAGCAGAAGCGAATCCAGATCCTCTAAAGCCCTGCAGATCCACATCCATAAATCTTCATGCAGACAGAGGTCACAAAAAAATCATACATAATTTACGACTATCGTAAGCATTGATCGACCGCATTGGATGCTTCCTTGCCCTTGCCATCATCAGTTGCATATTGTGCTACCTATAATTCCAAATATTTAAAGAAAAAAAAAAAACAAAAATCATTGAAGAACAAGAAATCCACCAAAATATCAGAAACACAAATCAAAGTACGGAAAAAAAACGCACAGCACGAATATTGACACGTAGAGATGCTGCCGGGCCCGAACGCAACAACGACCTGCTCTCAACGTGTTTTGGCTGCGCTAGTTCCAAAGATTTCTCTTTATATAGAGCCACCAGTTACACAAATTAAAAGAAAAACTAATTATACATTTATTTAGAGTTAATTGCAAATTCCTCAAATCTTCTAAAAAAATTACCCAAGTCGTTGAATTGCTGTTGAGCTAAGAGAACAGCGGGCACGTAGGCATTCAGCAGCTCCAGCTTCTTCTTTAAAAAATCACGTTTTTTTGGATAATGCACATTAGTCCCTTCAACCTTCTTATCTCGACAACAGTCCCGTAAACATTTTGCAAATCGATCATTTCATCCTTACCAATTTCGATATTACCTCCCAGGCCGTTTGACGTACTTATCCAAGGGGCTTCCCGCATCGGCGGCGCCTGCAGAGAAAGGGGCTTCAGCCGTCGGATGGAGATCGAACGGTCAGGAATGGAGGATAAGAGCTGAAAAGAGGGCTCACGATTGGGGATGGCGGCGAGTAAGGGGGCAGCGCTGGAGATGGATCGCCTCGTCGACCTGCGAGATGCGTCGCCTCGCGGCTGGGGCGGCGAGGGAGAAGCTGAGCAGGCCACTGACGGGCGGTGATGGCGGTGCGATGGGTGCTCAGCGAAGAAGGGCATGGGACGAAAAGGGCAGACTATCAGGGAGAAGCCTGGGGCGGTATATAGATTCGCTACGTGGCAGATTATCATTGGCGGCAATAATAAGCTGTCGGATTCGGGTTAGTCCGAAACCCGGTACGAAATTTGTGATTCGATTTAGGATTATTTGCATAAAGCTCATCATAAACTAGGCTAATTTTTGGCTTTTAGCATTAAAAAAATCATTATCGTGTGTTTCTGTTTAGAATTTTAATATAATTCAAGGTTAAGGGTTAACTCAAGATGTGAAACAGTGTTTTACACCCGTCTCCACATTATACAGTCATTTTATATTTTGTTATTTACTAAATCAGAAATCCTAAAAAGCCAAAAGGTCGATACAATCTTGTTAAGAATATCAAAAAATATTTTTCTCTTTATATCTTAAAAAATACGCAAATTATAATCATGATTCATGACTTTCAAAAAAATATAATTGATTAATTTTTTAAACAAATATTTTTAGAGTTAACTACCGTTATTTTGAGCATAATCCTAAAGATTTTGAGTTTCTAAATATTTATTATTTTTGCCGTTATTTTTGAGATATTTACAAATTTGTTATTTAGTTCAAATGTAAATTTTATTATATGTACTGTTATGTCACATAAGGATAGTTTTCATAGTTTTTAAATATTTACGACAGTGCTATTGCCTCAATGATAATAAATATTATGAAATTTTGGTTTAATCTCAATGACATATCTATATATATCTAAAAAAATAAAAAAATAGCAAATATATTTATAAACTCAATTTTTTTTTTATGATTTTGACTAAATGTGAAGTTTTGAGGAGCACATGTGAAATTCTAAAATTTATGGAGATAAAGATGCAAAATGATAAATAAGTCTTTATATGCCATGTAAGCAAAAAGGATGAATTCGGAGTATTTATCTTAAAAAAAAAGGACTTTGAAGAATATAAATGTAATTACGATTTTTTTGAACTGCATAGATGCAATTTGGATGATTTTTAAAGGTATATCGTCAAAATTTTCATATAAAAAAGTGTGGCAATTACACACAATTTTTAAAAAAAAACATTACAAGTCATATACAAATAAACGTTGGATAAATTGAAATGATTTAATTCGATTAATACATTACAATAAGAATTTCCGGTAAGAAAACAGTTCATTACTGAAAACAGTCCCTGAGAGTTTTGTGTCGAGCGATAATACTTGGTAGACACAACTTCTAGACTTGATCGCGATCGTTCCGCGGTGAGAGCACGTACGGTTCCTGGGAGCGCATGATGGCGCGCACTCTGCATATTGGGCAGAAGGACGAGCTCATCGTCAGCCACTGATCAATACAAGCCTTGTGAAACATGTGGTGGCACTGCGGCAACTCCCTCGCCACATCCCCTTCTACGTACTCGCTCAGGCATATCACGCAGCTATTTGCTGTATCGGGATAGACGGCGCTATTCTCCGCCCGACGGTAAATGAAAACCGGCATTCGTTTGAGCTGCCGAGTGCACGCTTTGCGATCCGATGTGACTTCCGGCGTGAGCACGACCCTTAGACGAACGCAGAAGGAAGCGAGAAGCAAGACGAGGGACGAGATGAAGATGGATGAGAGAAAGATGAGCAGCACAATCGTGGCAAAAAGCAGCATGGCTTCGGTTGACGACGACGATAACCGATGACGATGAAATAGTTGAGAAGAACACTGAGGAAATATATATATGAGATAGAGCAGTTTGAGTCCGAGTTTCGCTGCGAGGAGGAGTCGCGAACAGTAAGGACTCTTGATGGGGGATTACTCGTTAGTGGATCGGATAAATCTGAAAATCCGTTTTGGCAACAATCAAATTTAGCAGAACGAATTGTGTTTTTTAATGTTCACTGCGATTAAAGCAATTACAGCAATCAGATGACAAGAAGATTTGTTTTATTTGAAACTGGGAGATAAATGGATTTGACTATCGATTCTCATCGCAAGTGAAAAACAAGAATTAACCATCCGCAATGCATATGATGTTGGCGAAGCCAATATGAGAAAGATCAAGAGGAAGAAAGTGAAAAAGAGCTTCACTTTCCCGAATTGAAGCGAGAGGAACAACAAAGGAGTGGCCTCTGAGCAAAGACAAGCCGGCAGTTATTGTATATAAGAAGCCTAACAAATCAAATCACAAAACAAAAAACAAAAAACAAAAAAAATTTTGCACCACCTAGCCTCCTCCTCCTTCCCCAAGATCGCCTTAAATTTCATCTCCGAGTGGAGCAGTGTCTCCCTCCACACCATAGTCATTCATTTATCTAGTGAAGTGATGCATTCGTACAACAACTCCATAGTCATCCATAGCGACAGCTCCATAGTGTCCTTTTCTTGAAAATAATATAATTCAAAAACTAACCTAACATTCTCGGTTCAATCCTTAGTAATCCATTCGTCATTTGTTTCCATGAAAACAGAACGAAATTAAATTCACCAAAATCATCAGCTAATTTAGTCAACAGGAAAAGATCAATTCAAGTGAAACCCAGAATTTCATCCATTTAGAAAGAAGCGATTTAGATCATCAATTATTGAAAACATTTCCGATCATACATGTCCAAAATAAAAACTCCATATTTACCATATTAAAGTAAAGAGGAGCAAGAAAGGAGACACCTTTGAGCAGAAACCAAATCAAAGACTATCCGCAGCAGCAGCTGGTGAAGGCGCCGGAACCCCGAAATCGACAACGATTACGCTCTCCGCGTCAACCAAACTGCCGTCGTTGTCCAGTCCCTCTAGCGCCTCCGCCCCATCAAACACCGCCAGGAACACAATCTCGTATCCTTTGCCCCTCGCCGGCGAAAAGTTCTCCCCGGAGCTCACCTGCATCGCCGATTTCTCCGCCGCCGACTCCTTCATCCCCTCAACGGCCGCCATCAGCTCCTTGGCTTTTCCCTCCTTTGGCTTTGCCAGGGTGATCCGTAGAGTTGACCCCGGTGGCGGCGCGGACGTTCCCTCGGCCAGATCGGAGAGCCAGTCGACGGCCATGAGGTCCTCGCAGATTGGGAGACCGAAATCCTTGACGACGGCCAGGTGGCGCGGATGGGAGGAGTAGGAAGCGAGATCGGAGGGGGATCGGTAGCGGCCGTGAAGAAGGTGGGTGAAGCCGGCTTCGCCGGCCGCAGTGGCGCGGGTTCGGAGAATGAGGCCGGCGGTCAAGTGGGTGGCGATTCCGAGGAAGGCGAGGGACTGGAGGTTGGAGAGCCATGTGTCGATCTTGGACTGATCGGCGGAGCCACTGATCTTGAAAAGGACGACGTGCTCGACGGTGGACATGGCGACGGCGGAGGTGGAGGCGGAGGAGCGAGCGGTTAGAAACTGAGAGGAGGGATTTTAAGGGGGAGATGGGGCGGTTTTCGGATTGCCGGCGAGGTTGCTGATAGTGGGCTTGTCTCAGACGTTGGAGGTCAAACAGAGAACAGCAAACATGACTTGGCAGTGAGAGTAACTTATCCAATTATCGGACATAATATCTCAAAAAAAAAAAATTTAAAATTTTCCCAGCAAGAGGACCAAGAAAAGACATTTCTGACGAGAATTGTATTTATAAATCCTTTTTTTCTCAGGTTTAAATGAAATAAAATAAAATAAAATATCTTATTATTTGAAGATAAAAAACACCCAGAGTTAATCACAAAATCAAAATTTTCATTTATACTCAATATGGGTGTCAAACCGGGCTGGCGGCTCGTGACCCGGCCCGGTATAGTGCGGTTTGGGGTATGGAAGCTTCAGTATCCGTATGGTGCTAGCATGACCCAAAAATTTATACCATGTCGGGCGCCATCGTTGCAGCCCACGGGTCACATCCGGGACAGATATGACCCGCAACATCAATAGGCCGCGCCCGTCCCTGCGAATGTAAATTTTATTTTTAAAATCCTTAGTCTGTCTCTAGTCTTGGTCGAAGATCGGTTAAAAGACAAAACTCATTGACACCTTTGATTCGGAATTAAAACGAAGATGAAGATAAAAATTAGTAAATTATTTTTATAATTTAATATTTTTTTATTAAAATTAATTTTTATAATAATTTAAACTTTAAAAATTATTTATTTTTTTATAATAAGTTAATTTAATTACAATATAAAATAAATAACATTAATTTTATACAAAAATAATTTTAAAAATATTAATCCTAATTTTAATTAAAAATCAAACGGTGCTTAAAATCTCACCATCCGACGTGATCTCCTCCTTCCTCCCATCAACCCGCTCCCTCTCCTTTAATCTCCTCCTCCACCGCTGCCGCTATGTCTCGTCGTTTGGTCCTACTCCAGCGTCTTCTGTGTCCCACTACCCTCCAATCCCACCCTCATTGTTATCGCTGGATCGACCTCAACCACACTGACATCGCCGGGTACCTCCTGCCCAAGCTCAACCTCCTCTTCGATTTCGCCCTACTTCACTTAAAACTCTAATCGCTTTTATGGCATCGTTCCGATGACTCTCCAACCGCCTCCACAAGCTCGATCAGCAACAACCGTCTTGTCGGTCCATTCCCCATCGTCGACCTCAAGCTTTCGTCTCTCCGGTACTTGGATCTTTGATTTAATGAGTTCTAGGGTCCGATCCTGTCGGGGCTCTTCGACCGGCCGCTTGATGCGATTTTTCTCAATTTGAATCGGCTATGGAATGGGATCCCAGCCAATCTCGAGAACTTGCCGCCGTCCGTCATGGTTTTGGCCCACAATGACATCGGCGGCTGCATTCCGAGCAGCGTCGGCAGCATGGCCAAAACACTAAAACGAGATCATCCTCCTCGATGACAACCTAACTCATCAGTTGCATCCTGCCGTAAGTCGGGCTTCTTCGAAATGTCACCGTATTCGACACGAGCTTCAATCACTTGCAGGGCCCGATCTCGCCGAGCTTCGCCAATCTCAAGAATTTCACGTCCCCAATTTTAAGTTTGTTGTTTTTTATAATAATAATAATAATAACAATAATAATAATAATAATAATTATTATTATTATTATTATTATTATTATATATACTTTTTATTAATAGGATTTTAATATTTATTTCATCAATTTTTAAATCGTTAAATTTATCTAAAAATTAATATATTTAGGGTTTAAATTTTAAAATTTAAGATGTATTAATTTTTAGATAATTTAACGGTTTAAAAAATTTTCTCAGTGGTGTTGTTACAAGAGCAAAAAATAAAATTATTCTTATAAAATTTTGAAATTAAGAAGAAAGTGGAGAAAAAGTATTTCTTGATTTTTCAAGTTAATTTAAGTTTAAAAAATTTGATTGTATTTCTAAAAATTTTTTTAAAGCGGTGGAATTTATATTTGACGATATATACTTTTATTGTTATCTATTTTGTCAATGATGATATTTATTTTAAATTAAAAGAAAACTCTCTTTTGATGATCTTATAATTTTATAATTAATTTGATTAGAGAAAAACTTAATTTTATACTTCTTCTTTTTTTTTTACATTGAAGGGATTTTTTTCACATAAATTTTGATATATTTATACTTAATTATTTATATTTTTTTAATTAATATTCTTATTGTCTACATGAGTAAAAAATTGATTCGTTTTTACGGTCTTATTTGATTCGATTTTTCATGGCAAAGTGCAATATTGCCTCATTTATTTCAAACATTTCCAGATCGTACATATCCAAAGCCCTCCATTTTTTCCCAAAATAAATCAAGAGGCACAAGAAAGGAGGCTCCTTTGAGAGCAGAAACCAAATCAAAGACTCGTCGCGGCCACCGCCGCCGCTGGCGAAGGCGCTGGCACCACGAAATCGAGGACGATGATGCTCTCCAACAATGGCCTGACCTTCTCCTTCTCCGCTTCAACCAAGCCACCATCAGTCTCCATCCTATCCAGAGCCTCCGCCACGTCAAACACCGCCAGGAACCCAATCTCATATCCTTTGGCCCTCGCCGGCGAGAAGTTCTCCCCTAAGCTCACCTGCGCCGCCGATTTCGCCGCCGCCGACTCCTTCATTCCCTCGATTGCCACCATCAGCTCCTTGGCTTTACCCTCCTTCGGCTTCGCCAGGGTGATCCGTAGGGCAGATCCCGGCTGCGGCGACGACGGTCCCCCGACGAGATCGGCGGTCCAGTCTACGGCCATGATGTCGTCGCAGATCGGGAGGACGAACTCCTTGACGACGGCGACGTGACGCGGATCGGAGGAGTAGGAGGCGAGATCCGAGGGGAATCGGTAGCGGCTGTGGAGGAGGTGGGTGAAGCCGGCGGAGGCGGCGGCGGCGGAGCGAGGGCGGAGGATGGGGCCAGCTGTGAGGTGGGTGGCGATCCCGAGGGAGGTGAGAGACTGGAGGTTGGAGACCATGGAGTCGATCTTGGACTGGTCGGTGGAGTCGCGGACCTTGAAGATGACGACGTGTTCGACCGTGGAGACGGGGGCGGAGGTGGACATGGCGGCTGCTGCGGGGGAGGAGGAGGAGGAGGAGTGGCGCGGCGAGAAAAAGGAGAGGCGGCGAGGGATGATGAGGGATTTCAGCGGGGAGATCGGGCGGTGGAGATACGGAGTGGTTTTCAGACACAACATCTCTGGTGGTGTGTTCGCCGATGTATTTGTGGGAGAATAAAGACGATGCTAATGGGATGGTCACGCGGGCCAAAATGTTAGATTTTGGGCCTGGACTTTGGCATATTTGCGGCGAACCCCTTTAACATTTAAAAATTTTAGTCGACCCAACCTTTACAAAGACTTCCTTTCAGGTACATTTTTAACGTCTTTGATTTTTACAAAAACCTCCATTGTTCCCAACCCATTTCCTTGCACTGATGAAATAATCCAACCACGTTGATAAAATCCATCACTAAATTTGCAGAGACATTGCCTGTGTGTTGCATCGAGTTGGTCTGGGATTCGGTTCTGCACCATCTCAGTCGTATGAGCTCCCCCGTGCCTTTTCTTCGAGCTGGGATTTGTCTCAATCAACCTATCCTGTTTAGTTTGATATTAGCATCAGTATCAGTCTTTTTTAAAATTATTTTTTTTAAAAAAAATTAATATAATTTATTTTACATTGTTATTAAATTAAATTATTATAAAAATAAATAAATAATTTTTCGAATTTTAAATTATTAAAGTGTTATTTTTAATAAAAAAATATTAATTTATAAAAGTGATTCACTAATGTTAATCCTAATTTTGATTTCGAACCAAACGATACCAAAATGTCTATCTCAAAAAATCTCCAATTTTGAAATCAAATATTGTGCCATCTAGAGATGAATAAATAAAGAGGGATAATGAGCATAAGAAAAATAATTACGATATCACATGTATAAAAAAAAGAGACCATTTAGTATTCTCATCACAATTTTCGTAATTTCATGTAACATCCATAAATATTGATTTTTGCAGTGTTCAAATTCAAAAGACACTTCAAATATAAGTAATGAATACAAATACAGTAACCAAACCTATGCCTAGTATTTATTATATTTGCTATTATTTGCCCTCCTTCCAATTTCATTGCGTGGTGATCTCAGATCATCGGCCTTGATTCATGCATTCCTCAAAAGCTTAATAAAGAAAGCAGAAAACCCTCAAGTTATTTGTTAATTTGACTCGAGACCATAACCTAGAGATTCAATGTATTCTTTTGAGCCGCATGGGCTGTAGCACGACTCTTGTGGACAACGTTTACCACAAGTTTGCCTCTACATCAGATCTTCAACCGGATCTCGAGATGAAAGTCCCAGTCCTCAAAAGGAGTCCAGAGTGGGGACGGCGAAAACGGCGTCTCTCGGATCCCGGTCTCCGAATATACCGGACTAATTTTCCACGTGGCATTCTCTGGTTGGTCGATGGCCAGTTCTGGAAAGACCGATCCCGCGAGTCCTCACGTGGCTTTGGCTGTCTCGTGTCTGTCGCGCGCGCGCAGAGACCGCCGGTTGAAACTAGACGGGATACCCTGCTCTTCAAATTTATTGCATCATCATACTAATTCGAGTCTAATCTAATCTAAGTATTTTTATGAAAGAGCTGATCAAACGTGTTTTTATCTTTTTTTTAAATAATTTTATCTTTAAAACTCTAACATTTGATTCGGGATCAAAATTAACGTCAAGTCTAAGATTATGATTAAAATATAAAAAAATAATCTGATTAAATTCTTGATATTTGAATGTTAATTTAATTAGTAAATAATTTAAATTTTTTATGATTATGCCTTATATATATTATTTATTGAGGTTTGAATGAATACATGTAAATATAATATAGTAATTTAGTTTTTTAAAGAAATGTAAAAATAGTATGGTTATTTTTTTAGTATTTAGATGATAAGCTTGTCAAGATAGAATAATCTGACTCTAATTTCGAACCAAACCCACTTTATTAGATTATATGATATATTATACTTTTTTTAATAATGATTTTTCTTGCTTTTTTTTCAAATCCTCCTCTTTTTTATCAAGTTTTTTTCTCATTGGTTCCCTTTTAGCTTGTTTTTAAAGATCTAAGAATTTTATTTTTATTTAATCTATTATCATCATTTGTTGAATAAAATTTTAACTTATAGTAGCAAGCATTTCAAAGAGATTCCGCATAGCCAGTGTTATTTTGTCAATTCTCATCTTCTTTTTTAATAAATTTTATCTTTGATGAATTACTTTGTTGAATTTTATTGTGCAAATGAAACAGTATAACACCAAATTATATAGCAAGTACCAAAAAATTAAGATTTTATTGTATAATTTATCAAGCTTGAAAGCCTTAGTATATAAATGTTAGGTTTAGTTAATTAAAAAGGCAATAAATATTTTATGATATGTGAGATAATATCGAGAAATCTAAAATTTGTGGTGGGGCAACTGCATAAGATTATATCTCTTAATTAATGTGATTAACGAGTTCGTGATTATATATCTTAACCTCATATCAAATTAGCATCTTTGGACTTTTTTCAAACTTTAGCGGTTGTTTTTGGATCGGATGAAATTTTATAGTAAAATACTACATGGTTTGGATAAAACTAGTCGTACATACCAAGTTATTTAATAAAAATATTATTATTATTAAAATTGTTGATTAACAATGGTTAGTATTCTATTATTATAATTTTGTTCTCTATTTTATTAACAAATTTTAAAAATAATTTTTATTCTTATTCAATTCATGAAGATATATATAACACATTATAATATTATAGTAATTATTTAGTGTAATATTAATAAGCAAATATTTTGGATAATTTTTAGATAAAATTCAAATAACTCACGGCGTAGTGAATCAAACTGAATTGATTATGTTAAAAGTTCATAATTAATGTTAAAAATACAAAAGAAAATTGTAAACATTTTGATTTACTTCTTACAGCTGTAAAAATATGTATCAAAATGTCTTCACTAAGTATATACTTATGTTTTTGATCATTTGCTTCAATTTAAGTGACGACTTCTCATTTCCTTTAAATTTTGCTATACTTAGATATATATATATATAAATATTTGCTATAATTTAATAAAATATCTAAAAGTACTAATGTTTATGTTGATGAAATTTTATTGAGTATAAAATATATGCAACATGTGCGATTCCAAGTTGTAATTCAAATAAAAAATAAATTAGAATATCTTCACTATCATGTTATCTTTCACAACTTATAATAAAATCAAGTGAATAAAAAAATTTACTCTAAAATAATCCAAAAGTGAAAATCTTCAAATCAAATAGTTCATAAAAAATTATTCATATTAAAACTAAAAATTATCAATATCAAAATTTAGAAGAAAAAAAATTACATTTCATACAAATATAATTAATATCAATATTGTTGTTCCTCACGTGGCTTTGGCTGTCTCGTGTCTGTCACGTGCGCCCACGGTCGGCCGGCTGAAATTACACGAGAGACCCCGCTCTTCAAATTTATTGCATCAACATATTAATTTGAGTCTAATTTTATCCAAACCGCGATCTAATATTTTACTAAATTGATACGTGGTTAAGAAATATCATCACGAACTCGTTAATCACATTAATTAAAAAATCTAATTATTACATCATCATTGTCTAATCATCAACTCCAATTCAAAAATCTTTCGACAAGTTTTCATAAATTATAACTCTCGATTAAATAAAATTATTATAATATTAAGTGTAATGAATTAATCTTATATCGAATATTGAATAGATAAATTCTAATATATATATACAGCGGAAAAAAAATCATATTCTATGAACTAAAGTTTTTGTGATTGTTTGATATTTGACCTACTATATTGATCTAATTTGATACTCTTTCGACTCTCCTAATAAGTGGTATCGGAGATTCAGATTTAAAGTTATGCAAATTCTTAATACATAAATTAATGCGACTGAATTGAGTCGCATGTTAGCCTGTCTTAAAAAAAATCAAAAGAACAAAACAAAAATCCGTTAATATAGACACACGGTAGAATTGGTCGAGTAAAAGAGTTTGAATTAGTCTCATATCGAATATTGGATAGAAGATTTTGATATATATATATAGTGAAAAAAGCTTATATCGCATGAGTTTAAGTTTCTACAATAGTTTAGTGTCCGGTTCATTATATTAATTTGATTTGACACTCTTTTGACTCCCTCAACACAAAACAATAACCAATTTAGATGGCAATTAGTGAATAATAAATAATGGATTGTATATCTTGTAAATGACTTTAATTTGTATTTATTTTTGAGATGAAATGATTTGGAAATGTAATTGTTTTGATTTTGGACATATGGTTAAGTTGAGAGATATAAAATTGAGATTAAAACAAAATTTCAAATATTGATTTCAATTTTTCAAGTAGATTATCTGTTGATACGGTAAATATGTTCATCTTTCGTTCAAAATTTCAAGATATTTTTTCTAACAAAAATTACATATTTATTTTTGACAAGCATCAACCGACAAAAAAAGTCGTTTAACAATTTTTTTAATGAAAAAATTGTTTGAATTCATCCGTTTCCAAAAATTATTTATCCATAAATATAAAATGTGAGAGAACTGAACTTTTGCGCGGTTTGATTCAACTGATCTAATATTTAAATATCAAAAATATAATTATACTTATTTTATTTTATTTTTTAAAATTAAATTACTATTTTATTTTTATTTTTATTGATTCAAATTTTAATAATTAATATATTTAAAATTATAATGATTTAAAAAAATTTATATAATTTACTAATTAGATTAATATTTAAATATAAAAAAATTTAAACAAATTATTTTTTATATTTTAATTTTAATTTTGACTTTCAACTTAGAGCTTCGAACCAAACCGAATCTAATTTTTGGATAAACTCATAATAAAATAATTTCCTATAATAAAACCCTAATCACCACGTAAATTATCAACTTATTTATTGATTTATCAAAAATCCCCAAAAAAATCAACCGACAGAGGCAGAAAGCGACTGTCAAATCAAATATTCTCTCTCCCCTTCATCAAACTCGCATTTTTTTTCCCTCTCGAGTCTCTCGAGACCCGCATCTTGTTCCTTTCCTCCTCGATTCGATTTAATCGCCGCCTTCCTCCGCCACCTCTGTTGCCTTCTCTGCGAGATTTGTTCCGCCTCTCGCTCCCTCCCAATTCGGATTTTCAGATATGTTGCGGAAATCCAAGGTACGCCCGATAAAACAGAGCAAAATCTGATAGAAATTTATTCCTTTGTTTTCCATCTGTTATTGTCCCACATGATTCCGATGCCGTTTTCCTCGTTTTTTGCGATTTTTTATCCCTAATTCTCTCATAAAATTCCGATCTTTGCTTGCGTTATGGTCCTGCGCTTTCAAAATACTTATTGTTATTGGGTTTTCATTTTTTCTGTGGATTTGGTGAGGTTTTGTGAATCATTTCTAATTCGAGGAATTCGTCTTCCAGCTTTCTTTTCGTACGGGTTTGGCCTACCAGCAAATTTTGTCCTTTTTCCCTGCTACTCTTCGCCCGAATCTAATGGTCTCTTTTTTGACCTTTTTTTTCTTTAACTACTTTCAAACCCTTTTTTTTCCTTGATTTTCCGGATTTTGGTTCATCTGCGATTCCTCTTCCTTTGTGCATTGCAAATTTTCTTTCTTTCTGTCTGATGGTCTTCTTTTGTTTATTTTGTTCATTGAATGCTTCAGTGCTTGATCTGTAAGTTTATGCTGTTTTGTGAAAAGAGAGCCAAGGGTTTGATTTTTCTCACCATATAAACAACTAGGTTTTGCAAACTGATTCCCTGTCGGAAGGAGGCATATGGAAGCAAAGATATCTGCCTTGCTCTTGCCTGCCATGCCTCTTGAAGCCTGAACACCTCTCCAGTACACCATGTACTCCTTTTGCTCATTTTAGCTTGTTTCAGAGTAGAAGGGATTTTGTTTCTTTTCAAAAAATAAATTTTGTGAAATTTCCTCTTATATCTTATGTTGTAAAGCTCTCCATTTTGTCATCTGATCCATTTTCAGTGAAGATTAGATGATTGGCAGTCATTGTTTCTCTAAAACTTTTTGTTAGTTGTTCTGTTGATGTCTTGCTTTTCAGATCTCTATTGTAGTAGAAAGCATAATATTTTGTGTTATGAGCGTCTCCTTTATTATTTGTGCAGAGATGTGGATTGGTATTTGCTGAGACTCCTTATTTTCCATGTGCTCTTGTTTCTTTTTTTCCTTGATGGTTAATTTGTATCATTGGTTTTTATTTGCAAGTGAGGAGAAAACAAAGTGGAGATGGAAGGAGACACCTTCTCAGGGATTGGCAATGGAAGCCAGTTGGATTACAAGCTAGTCCAGAATTTTCAGAAGAGCTTTATCCAGGTGCAGAGCATTCTAGACCAGAACCGCCTTCTCATCAATGAGATTAACCAGAACCATGAATCCAAGATCCCTGATAACCTCACCCGCAATGTCGGTCTGATTCGAGAGCTCAACAACAACATTAGAAGAGTTGTCGATCTCTATGCTGATCTTTCAAGCTCTTTTACCAAGTCCATGGAGGCATCATCAGAGGCGGACTCTGCTGGCACTCTAAGATCGGACGGCAAGGCTGTACATAAGAGAAACAGGCCCGGGTAGGCGCTAAAGAAGGCTCGTATAGTAAGCCTTCAATTCTTTCATGACATTGCGGGAACAAAATGGCAGTATGAATCGATAACTTTTATGAGCTCTTATAGAGTTTAACATTTGCAATTGGAAAAATAACAGGTGTTACTTGCATTATTGTAATCTATGTAACTTCTCTCCAGTTTCATGGAAATGATGCTTCCCTTTGTGTTGTTGACTAGTTTAACACAACGTTGTCTGGAATTTTTCTTCCTTTTATTTGCTATGAGGAAATATGTTGGAATTTTTCATGGAGATGGAATACCATAGTTTCTTGCTGAAGAAATCAGGTTGAAATAGTGAATGTGCTGCAATTTTGTTGCATATTTCTGGTTTGAATTCCTCTTTGTGATTAAGCCTTTGAAATAGTGAACAGCTTTTTACCTTCAATTTTTATTCTCTCAACTTTTTTCTGCTTGATTCCACCAAAACTCAGGACATCTCCTTTTTCTGAAATCCATTTGTGCATTATATGGATGTAATATGCCAATGCCCCCTGCTTTGCATTAAGCCTTTTCTGCTAACTTCGAGAACTCCTTTTATCCTTTGTGCTGGACAGCAACATGCATCTCCCTGCTGATCGATGCAACAAAAGTTGATCATTTTCTCAAGATGCTTCAGGACATCATCCTCAGAAGCAAGCTTTTGTGCATGTTTTTGCCTCCTCAATCATTTACTGTTCACTCTTTGACCCCTGCTTTCTTCTAGCTAATGCCCATCTAGATGCTTGTGCTTTTTGCATCCAAACTCTTGTATAACCGTGAAATTGCCTACCTTATGTATATATGCAGAAAGATCCTCCTGTGTCATGGTTCCACCACTCTCTTCTCTATGTCGATGGCTCGTGCTTGTTGGTGGGAACAAGCACAGAGATCCTTTTCCCTTTTTGCTGGGAGTCACAGCTGTGATTGCTGAGGCAATGAACAGAAGGAGAAGAGAGAAGCCCGCATGTGGGAGTTTGCTAGGTTTGGTCTGGTTTTCTGATGAGAGTTTGAAATTGAATGGCATGGTTTGTGAGTTTTGGTCCTTTCTGCTGATTTGGATTCATAAATGGAATTAAGAGGGTCCTGTCCTGTGGCAGGTTTGTCTGCGCCCTTGGCTAAACCATGGTTGAGTTAGGCCTCCCTACTTATGAGCTTGTCCCTTGGTTCACTGGTTGTGGGTCGTAAAATAAACAAATCAAAGGAAACTGAACGAGTGTAATGGTTACTGTACACTAAAATAAGAATCAAAATGGAAACAGATGTCTAATCGAAAACGATAAATTAAAAAACAAAAACAACCGAAAATTGTTTCAACGTTTTACTTATTTGTTTTGCGGGGGATGAGAGCAAAAGTAACCATTAATCATTAATTACATTTATTCCTAATCCCTTATTCAACCTTAACACTAAATGATATTTACTGATTAATGATGTGCATTTTTCTCTTATTCAACGGCGAATAATTTACACTGCAGCGAGAAATTTTTTTTAACGGAGGCCGCAGGATCTTGCAAAACAATGCCTCGAGATCATAAACCGTCGCGGATTCCATGAATGATTATCATGAAAATTTTGAAATAAAATTTTATTTGCCTCAGAACGGAAATAGCTGGAGGGTAGACACTCGGCTGCTGAGCTCAGTCTGGCCCATTAACAGCCGAGCTAACGGGTTTTGGTCATGCATGAACCCGCGAGCGCACTTCGCCGGCCCGCTTCGTAAATCCCCAGCCAACGCTTTTTTTCGAGCATCGCAGAATACCGCCTTCGAAACCTCCATCTCCCTCTTTCCTTCGTGCTTATCGGAGAACCTCCGGGATGGCCCCGATCAATTAAAAGTTCCCACAGAAACGCCGCCTTCGACGCCCTCGACCTCGTCGCCAGGCGCTCCATCTCCGTCGGCGACCTCCGTTGTTGCATCCTCGAGAAGCACTACCTCCGCGACTGCCGCCTCGTCCTCTCCGACGCAGCCTCCGGCCACGGTTCTGACTCATTCTTACTCCGCTTTTCATCTTTCATTTTCCGTTTTTTGGCGTTCTGGGTGTAGTTTTTGAGGGCGAGGAGTGTGAAATCCCACGGGGGTCGAGTGTGATCGCAGAAGACTGCCGGCGAATGTGTTGGTTCTTGATTTGCTTTTGATTTTGGATCGGGATTTTGGTTGGTTTCTTCTTGCAGGGACTCGGGTAGTTTGTGAAAAAGGAGAGATCTAGATTCATCTGCGCTGCATTCGGGCTACATTTATTGAATTAGGAGCCCAATTTGTGCTCATTTTGATTCCTCCATTTTTTGTATTTCTTACTTGAAAGATTCTTGGATCCGTGGCTTTGGCTATGTTCATTGTTGGCTCTATCAATGTACCTCTTCAGGAAGGAAATGGTGCTTTGTTATAGCTGAAGATGGCAGTCGTTAGTCATCTGAGTAGCATAGTCTTTGTTGTCTGGTATAATTTGCTTTGGAAATCCTTAAGCTGTTTGGTGAAGCTACAAATGTTTTGTGCCGGATGCTTCACAATGAATTGCAAAAATTAGATTGGTAGATTTACAATGCAGATCATAAATATACTTGTGTTTGCTTCCCACCACTGTTAAATTCTGTGTCTACCCTAGGTAACTTGTTATTCTCTATGTGATAGATATTCATATAAATATCTTATTGCAACCGTCGAACTTCAATTTTATCTCATATTTTCGGGTCATTTTTGAATATGTTTTTCTTTGTTTGCAGAAGGCACATATGGTAAACTTCGGCATTGATATTTCTCGTGCAATCAAAGAATTGTTGCTGAAATCAGATGATGTTAGCAAGGGGCATTTTGCTGCTCATAAAATGGATGACAGCATTCAAAGGTGTAACTTCTTTAATCAAATTTTACTGCATTTCTTGTTGTAAATTTCAACAAAACAGCCATCACTTAAATCCTCAGATTGAACAGCAATCTGTGCAAACCTGCCTGTTAGGCTATTACTATGATGGCCACCTTGTATTTTTCCCTGACATATATTGGTATCAGAAATTATCAGAAATAACAGCAGAAATAAATTCAGTAGAGAATGGAATGGTAATCAAATATAGTTAGAGTCCTAGTGAAAGAACACAAGTTTGATGTGTATGATTTGTATACCTTCAAATTTCTGTTCTATGCTTTACTTCATTTTTTTTATTTTTTTAATTGATTGCTTCAATGCATTTGTTATTTCCTAATTCCTGTGGAGCTGGTGATAGGTCTTCCGCACCCCAATAACGGTGGACAAAAATCTGCCTACAGAATTGAGGTGTACCTTTTGCAACAAAACCTATAAAGGGGCTGTCATGATACCATGCTGTCAATGTAGTTCTTGTAAGGAATGCAAGTAATTATTTATCTTGAAACAACAGCATGTTCTTTATTCTAGCTATACTGTACCAATTATCACACGGGAGCTTAGTCTTTATTTTCATCCATTTAAAATTAAACTTTTGATTTTTGACTTTTGTGCACTAATCACTTATTGTCAGAGGGAAAATAATAAAATTTCCATGAGTACCCTTCAAGGATTGTTCTCTTATTTGATTAAATGATTTTTATACCTTCCAAAATTTGGAGAACAATAGGTTAGGAACTTATTTAAGCATGTTTCTGGGCTTACAAAGTAATCTAGAAATTCCTAAATGGATGCAGGCATTACATCAGCTCTGATTGAGATGAAAAAAATGCCCCAAGTGCTATTTGACAAAATGCTCAGTGAAAGACCTGCTGCCTAACTTTTGACTTAGGCAAGCGATTGTGTATTTCTGTGAGGCACAATTAGTGTTTAATGGTTCAGACTATCCAATGCCTGAATATGTACCAGGTAAGGTAGTTTGAAGTTATTGCCCTTCTTTTTTAAGTTCGGTTGATTGTTTCATACTTAATTAGTCCATATTCAGATGAGGAATCTGGAATTCAAATAGACAGTGTTTCATATGCTGTACCTACTTGTCAGCAAGAGCAACTACTTTCATATTCACCTTCTGCAACAGGGGAAGGTTCCAATCAGCCTGGAACTGAACCTGTATATCAAAGTAAAGAAGCTGTAGGCCCTCATATGGTCCCAAAAAGGAGGAAGGTACTGTCATAAGACCAAGTTACATTGTTTTCTGATGTGAAAATGATCATCTGTATTTAATTCTTTGTTGCATATGTTATAACCTTGTTCCTAGTTTATCAGATAATGATTCTCCCAGTTTATTTTTGTAGGTTCAAATGATTTATTGTAATCTGAAATAAGATGCATAATGATAACCGGAAATGTCATTTAACAAGGATTATGCAGAATATGATGATTAAGAGGAGTGATTCTTGAAACATAGGCTGATCACTAAACTGTTCATTTTAAACTAGAATTCATACTGATTTTGTTGTACCTGGTTGTAAATGACTGGCTTCATAATTAACTTCTAATGTGACTCCAGCTAGGTCATCTGTTCAAAAGAAGAATTTTTGCCACTGATGCTCTGGGTAAACATTGTGTCCACTTTTCATCATTAATCTGTGTTTTTTCTTCCGATTGGTTTGATGTACCCATTTCATTGATAATGATGTCATGAACTTCTTGCAAATGGAAATGGTGCTCTTCTGCTCCCCAACAAATGTAGAAAGGTGATTTTTTTCCTTTTACTACACTTAGATGTATGGGCTTAGTTCGGTAAACTGTTAAAGTTGGTTAAGGGGTGTGAATAAATCTAATCATTACTTTTTGTGGTTGTGATTAACTAAAAATGTAATTGTTACACTTATTTACAGCTGTTAACCAATGTTATAGTTTACCAAACTAAGCCATGCAACTTAGTAGAACTTGTTTCAAGTGTTGTGCATATCATGAGTAACGGATATTCAAGTATAGTGTTGTTTCTAGTGAACATGTTTTCAAATACCAACTTCTCGTGCCATGTGGTGAATCCTCTTCTTGACCTTCTACATTAAGATATGCTGTCAGCTTTTTTCAGTGGATGGTGTATTAGTATTGACATAAAAAAGCTTTTATGTGCATGACCACAAGGTTATCACAGGACATAAACTTTGGGATTCAGAATTTCATTCAGTGATGCTTTAGACCAAACAGTCGTGAATATGTTATGAATACACTATTTTCATTGTTGTTGTTTCCAATGGTGCAAAAGTACAGATCAAGTCACTGCCTTGAAAACTACATGGTCCCGATGGATTGTAGATAATATTCTTCTTACATGTTTTCCCTTCTATATAATAGGGCTTATATTATTGGTTGGCACAATCAATAAATTACCATGTTTGTTGTTCACATAGACACCCTGAACTAAATGTTCCATTGTCAGCTCAAGAATTGTCTCGAGTTGTCTGATCCACCAAAATCCGGGAAGACCTACAAACAAGGGCAAGCTGAAGCTAGCTATGGCTAGCCCCCTTTGATGAGCCAATTATTCTAGGATTTTGTAGAGGAAGAAGAAGAATCAGAGTGTAGGGAGGAAGAGAATAAAACTTGGGGGAATAGCTTTATCCTCTATTTATACGTAGTAGGTAACTTGGCAGTCAAGTTCCAAGGGGTTTTCCTTTAGTTAATCACTAGGTCGAATCAGAGAGAGGAAAAGGGAGGTGGAGCATAACGCTACTCCTCCGTTATGTGGGACCACATTTGAGATACAATACAGATGTCAGAGGCAGTTATACTAGTCTACGAAGCTTCCTTGCTCAGGACCCATAGGCCTTGATACGTCCTTTCAATAGGGTGTCCTGGCGACTTTTGTTGGTGTGTCTCGTTGAGTGTAGCACAAGTGCAAGCTTGATGTGTCCACAGCACACATCCAGTCTTGGGGTGCTACCTCATCAATCTTGTGCTAGTTTGGAATGTCCAAACTCAAGATGTCCTGCTCTGAATCTTGAATGTGTAGGTGTGTGACATGGTTGTTTGGAATGTTGGTTCTATCCTTGGTTTGAATCTTATCTTGGTATGCCCAGACTGGATCACTGTAGCCCATTCTCAACACTTGTGCCAGTGAAGACTAGTAGTGGCTCACTCTCCAAAATGGATGAACTATCAAGGTGATCTTTACTCCCGATTCCATATATTACTCCATGAAACCTAGGGATTAATTATGAGACACAAAACAATAATAGTTACAAAAGAAACCACAATGTGGCAAAAAGCATAACATATTTTGTGTTTCTCTCTGTTGCAGCAGGAGTAATGTCCAACCACATCCAAGAATAAAAACTGCCTCATTCCCTCTCACCTTTCTTGCAGTTGCTCGTCCACAAAACCAACTTTGCTCCCAGTACTGTACTCTCCAACCAAACAGAGCCCATGTTTATCGGGTATTACTTTTCTGCTCATACACCCCATTTCGAATTTTGTCACTTGGTAATCATTTTGGCTAAAAGCTTGGAAGGGTGGGATTTATTGTGTTTAGGTACAGAGTTTAGAAACTAATTGGCAATGAATACTTGTTTTCCAATCAGGTTCTTGTGTCTTGTTTGCTATCTGATGGACAGAGCCAGATGGTAATTCCAATTCGGATGCGATTAGGTGCTTAATGGACCATATTGGGAGGGAAAGACCTGGTATTTGGGCTGTGCAAGGACTGGCTTCCTTCAAATTTGAGTTCGGCCTTCCTCAGTCTGAAAGTTATGTATGCTCAAGTTAGAATTGGGCCGCATGTAACTATGGGCATAGTCGCATACAATGTTTCCATTTTAATAAAACTTGTTTGTCTAGTTTGCCACCTTTTTATAATACTTTAATTTTTTGCATCATTAATAACTTTGTTGAATATTGGAGACGTCAATGATGGTGATTCTGACTGGTGGTTATGCCATTCCTTAATTTCACATGAATTCATGGTCTACTGTCATGACCTTATGATTATGATTAAGAATTGAAGCAAATTGGTTTGGCATGAGCTTGAAGCTCAAGGGTCTTGACATGCTTCTCGCTAATGATGTCCATCTTTAGCACCAGAATCCAAGAAATTCTATGAATTTGACCTTCTTACTGTGTTCTATAGATTAACCATCATTTTGTGTTATGTGGTTTCTTTCTAGTAACCTGGTACTTTCCTGAGAAATCTGGAAGCTTCGTTGCTGCATTGTTTGTTGTTATTGTATCATCCATTTGTATTTTATGCTGCAAGGCCACTTTGTTTTGCTAATTTGGTCATCTATCTTTATGTCTGATCTACTTTCCAAAAACAGGAGGAGCGAACCTGTTTCAAGTGTGGTTCAACAAACCACTTAATTAGAGACTGCCCAGCAGCTTCAAATCCATTTCTGGTATTTAGGAAGGTAAAGAGGTTCTTGACATTGCACTTAGAGATTCATAAGATATAAAGGAATTCACTAACCACAATGTTTCCTCATTGGTTTTCAGGAGATGCCTCTTTTTCTGGAGCTAATGTTACGGGCATCCTTATTGGAGCGGGGCCTCCTTCCCTCATTTAAGGCCGTCCAGCAACATATATGATAGTCATGGAGGGGTGCCATTTGATACTACTGTTCTCCCAGTGGCACCTTTTGGGGTTCATATATGCCATCTATATATGCTGGCATGGCATCACCATAGTAAGCTACCGTCTTGGTAAATTTACAGTATTGCCTGAAATTGTTATAATTGTTAACAGTATATGATGAGGCTAATTGTTCCCAGTGGGCTCATGAGGATGGGATATATGCCACCACCAGTGGTGCTGGGAGGAGAATGCCCTCTTAGACGGGCAGAAAATATGGGCATCCAGAATGGTGAACAGAAGCATGAGAGGAAAGCAGTGTCACGTAATTTGCTAGATAATCTATTACAATGAGGTTAGGCAGTAATTTATCTTCGAGCAGTGCCTACTGACTCTGTTGGCAAAACTGGAATGCTTGCTTCAGTGTGCATTAGAGTGTACTATAATACGATTCACTATGTACTACTTAGGAGTCTTGTTAACAGTATATGATGTGGTCAATTTTCCAGTGGATTCATGAGGATGGTTATGCCTACGTCAATGGTGCAGGGAGGAGAACAGCCTTTTAGACAGGCAGAAAATGTGGATATTCAGGATGGTGAACAGAAGCTTGAGAGGTAAGTGGTGTCACATAATTTGCTAGAAAATCTATTACAATGTGGTTACTTGGTAATTATCTTTGACTGATGCCTACTGAAACCAATGGCTAAACTAGAATGTTTGCTTTGATTATGAATTACATCTCTTTCCAAACAGCTGTGTAATAATATGATTCATTATTTACTACTTAGGAGACTTGAGTGTTATATCTACTGGTGCATGACCTGGTACTTGGGGACCAATTACAATTACATGTTTATATGGATGGTTGCAATTGGCCCAGCGCACCATGTCACCCATGCTCCAAGAGTATTGAATAGTTTCTGTGTTATGAAAGTGAATCTGAGGTGATATAGATTCCATATTACGAGGATGACATCTCATTGTAGGAAGAATGCTATATGAACGTAGGTAGATTGGCTTGCCCTCTTCTGCTTGGCTATGAATTTTACAAGTCTGCACTTCAGAATCACCAGTCATAGATGTATTCCTAACATGATAATTGACTCATCACAGAAATTTTTAATACGGTTGATTGTCTGTGATCAAAATGGGGGACAAATTTTTTTTAGTGCCTTTTCTTTGGATGATTGAGATCACACTTTGGCTCCTAAATAATGATAATAGTAGGGCAGGGCATTCGGTTTGAAATTGAACCAAAAATTTTAGTTTTAAAAAATTAAAAATCAAATCCAACTAAAATACTATACAAACCAAATTAAAATTGAACCAAAATATTTTAGTTTGGTTCGGTTTAAACCGAAAACTGATTTTAAAAGTGCTTTTTTTGTGTTATTTGTATTTATTCGATTTTTCTTATCTTAACATCATATGTTTGCAATGTTTGCAAGTGTATTCCCTTCTATAGAAAGTCAATGTTTGTTCTCATGTGTAAAAAATATTTTTTTATGGTTTTTTGTTTTTTTAAAATTGTTTTCTGAATTTTTGTGTTTTTTTTTAATTTTAGTCCTACAATTTTTGGTGTTTGAATTTTGAAAGCAACTAGTACCTGAATGATATCTTAATTGCCTGTGTCTATAACAGATACATACAGAGAAGTTCCTTGAATACCAATCAAAATCAAAATTGCATGTAACTATGTAGACTAGGTTTCTACTCCATATCAATGAATAGCAAATGAAAATATCCAATCCAAGCTGAAGCCAATTAGACAATGAAAAAATTCATAATCAAGCTTAAATAATTTTCACTAGCATGCAAAACATTGAACTAGAGTTTGCAAAACTGCAGTTTCAACCAAAGAAAAAATACTGTCACAACACAAACTTTGAGCAAAAAATAATTTAATCTAAAAGCTTCACCGTGATTCATTGCTTAGCAATAAGTTGAGGATAGTTGTATATTATGAAAAAGAGGAATTGCATCAACATAGAAGAAAAAAAACATAACATAGCAAATTTAATTGAGTGAACTAAAGTTATTGAACAAAGCTTGACCAACAATTTCAGGCTGTGACGCACTTTGTGGAACAATTACTTCTTACTACCTATAATATGAGAAGTAAATGAACAATAAGTTCCTATTAGCAATTATATAGTGTAATTACTGATGCAATTACTATAAAAGCTATAAAAGCTGGAACTATAAATGTTATGTCAGAACCAAGACCAAATTTTAAAATCGTTGATGCAGTTACTGAACTATAACCATAGGGATTGAATTTGCGAGAGATAAAAACTTATCTATGATGCATTGATCGGATGTCTAGATGCACATGAGTTTCTTACTTGCATAAAGTCATGGATCTCAATCTATGTTCTAGGCTTACATTCTACTTCTTATTTCTCTATTATTGAATAGTGACTTGGTAATGTCATAATTATGAATCTAAATCTATGGATCTGAATATTACTGAACTATTGCTATCTAAATTCACTTATTTACATCTAGACATCTAATCAATGCATTATAAATAAGTTCTTTTTCACAGTAAGAACTAGTACCCACAACCTCATGTGATGAATTAAAATCACCTGAATGTATGCAGAAGAGAAAACGAACAACAGAGGAAGAATACCATTGACCCCATTAAAATGCCATTAAATGTACAAGTGCCTTAAATCTCAGTACCTGATGCTTATTATAATTCACCATGAAGAAAATAAGTAAAATTAAAGCAAGTCAAAACAAGCAGAGAATCAATACATGTTTTTGGATATCTGCATCTAAATTCACTCTTTATGTTGGATCACACTCATGGACTTGCAAAAAAGAATAGCAAGATAGCTTGACATTTTTATGTAAAATTATGGTATTGATCATTTTATATTGCTCAAGTTAATTATAATTTGACTGTTTTGAATGTTGTCCTTCATTTGCAACTCAATATTTTATAGTTTGGATTTCTTTTAATGTTTTTTATTTTATAGTGTGGTAGGGAAGTTGCTTAAAAATGTCAAATTTATTGTAGTGACATTTGCTATCTTCCGTGAAAAGACTATTATCATGTCTCTTGAAATCCTTGCCAGTACAAGAATTCCATGCTGCAGGTGATATTAATTTACATAATAAATACTTTTTGAGTATTCATGATTACAAATAAATACAACCTCATGTGATGAATTAAAATCACTTGAATGTATGCAGAAGAGAAATCGAACAATAGATGGGGAATACCATTGGCCCTATTCAAATGCCATTAAATGTATAAGTGTCTCTAAAATTCCAATACTTAATGCTTATTATAATTCACCACGAGCGAAACAAGTAAAACTAAAGCAAGTCAATGCAAGTAGAGAACCAATACTTGTTATTGGATGTCTACATCTAAATTCACTATTTCTATTAGATCACATTGTTGGACTTGTAGAAAAAAACAGTAAAATAGCATCACAGTAAAAAAAAATGTCATGTAAGATCGTAATTTCACGCATGCATATAAATGATGAGGATCCATATTGAAAGGCTGCAAAGATGCAAACCAAGTTACTATTCAATAAAAAAAGAGAGATAAAATTGAATTTGTAAGAGATGACCATAAAAATAGTCAAAATAAAACTTTTATAAACACATACCATGAAAAAACATGAAAAAATATACAAAAAATAAGTAAATATATTCAAATCTTAAATACTTTATATAGAGTTTTAAAACATTAAAAGATAATTTTTCAAAATTCAATGGTTGTAACATCCAATTTTATCATTGTCAACTCTAAAATAAAAAATCATTTAATGATTATTTGATCATAGTTTAAAGAAATATATAGTTTAGTAATAAAAATGTCACTAATACAAATCTTACTCTCTTGAACTTTTTCAAGTTCTTCTAAATTTTCATTAACGCTAATTTCTATTTTTGATTTTCGAATCCAATCTTGAGTACAAATGAGAGCTTGTACTAGTGTAGGAGTCAAAGGGTTATGAAAATGATTAAGTTTATGCCTTTTTGTGCTAAAAGCGACTCAGAGACTATTGTAAAAATAGGTATAACTAATATATTAAGAGTCATATGTGATAAAATAGAAAATTTATAGTTATTCACTTTTTAAAAGCCCAAAATATTAAAGTTTGGCTCATTTTTTTCGAGATTCTTGAACAAATACTTATCTAACTCAGATTTTATTTCATCATACGTGAAACTTTTTCTATATTTATCAAATAGACTATTTAAGATATACCTTCCTGATTATATTTGCATACTTGATTTTTCACTATTTTGCATTCCTACTAGTTGTAGCCACATTAAGTATTTTTTAAACAAATTATATACAAATTCATGTAATTTTTTTCTCATCATGTCTCCTCTTCTACCTTTATACATTTTTTCAATTCCAAACTTAATATATTCTAACTTGCGTCTTAGATCAAATACGACAGAAACAAAAAAAAGCATATTAATCTTGTCTAACTCGTCCCAATATTTTTCATATTTTGTTTTTATTATGATAGTCATATTTTGAATTTTTGGGTTACTACTTACTTTCTACATATTCAAAGAAAGGTTAACTTGATAAATTTTATTAAAAAAATAAATTGCTTGTAACATATATAGAGCCAAAATTTTGAAGAGTCAACTCATGAAAATATTTTAAAAATATAATAAGTCATCTAAGATTTTGCTAATTAAAAGATAAAGAAACTCTATCTTCATTATTAAACTCATTACAAAAATTACTACCTTTTTTTTCAATTTTTTCAAAAGTTTGCTTAAAAGTTTGAGCTATTTCAAGTATCATGCAGCACGTAGATGGAATTTTACCTTATAAATACATCTAAATAAATATATTTTTTACTTTAAATTTTTTTAATTTTCACATATTGTTTGAACTTGTGCCATCTTGCTAGAGAATATCTCATATTTTTTACTGTAGATTTAACCCAAGTAATGGAGTTTGTCATCTCATTTAAATCATCTTTTATCACAAAATTAATGATACATGTTATACATCGCGTATGAATATATTTTCCTTTTGACAAACAAGTATCCTAATTCAAGAATTTTTTCTTCAAATAAAAAATAATAGTATTATTTGAAGAAGCATTATTAATAATAACAGTTAAAATATTATTAATTTCTCTTTCCGATAAATATTTTTTAATTATTTTTCTTATAGCTTCACCTTTTTAACTAATAATTTTGCAAAAACTTAAAAGTTTCTTATTCAATTTCTAATAAATATCAATACAATGTGCTTTGATATATACATAGTTTATTTTTTGACTTAAGGTTCAAGTATTGATGATTAAACACACCTTTTGTTTGAACTCTTTGAAATATTATTTCAATTTTATCTTTTCATCACGGTAGAGTTGATAACAATTCTAGTAATAGTTCAATGTGAAGGTATTCGAAGTGTAGGACAAGCTTGAGACAAAGTATTGAAAATTTTCATATTCTACAAACTAAAAGGTAATTCATTTATAACAATTATATATACAAATGCTCTTTTAGTTTTTTCTTGATCAAACTTTCAACTATTTAATACACAATCACTTTCTATTTTCTTTTGAACATGTTATATAGCAAGTTGTGTTTGATGTGTACTGGTATTGTATGGATATTTCTTGAATTGATCCATGTGATTTTTAAAAGAAAAGATGCCCTTTTTTTTAATCACAAAAAAACTCATTACTACAATAATTGCATCTAGTTTTGGTCAACTTGCCTGGTATTATGAACTTTGTGAAATGCTGTCAAACAACTGATTGTGTCGTTATTCTCTTTGGTAGAATTGGAGACTTTGTGTATGTAGATACATTATCTTCGTTTAAAGCTCCCATAGGCATATAACTTGCTTGAGAATTTGAATTTGGTGTTGGACTTGGAATATTTGGATTTGTATTTGGAAGTTCATAATTATCATCCTCGTTTGATATCTATCAACAAAGAATATAAGCAAAATACTCAATCAAAAATTAATATTGAATAGAAGTAAAGAAAACAAATTAAAAAGATATATCAAAACTTGTAAATAATGACCATTCTACTATTAAGCAATTCCTATAAGTATCTTTCAATAGATCTAAAACCTGAAACAACAATTACATCTTAAAACAGTTATTAGGTAACAAATTTGGAATTTATTGGTTGTGTAATAGGAAATGTATTGCAGATGCCTATGCTCAGATTTGGCTTCTGTAACATATAACCAGTCAAAAAATTGAAAAAATATATTAGTTAAACCACTAATTATGTACTATTAAGAGGACTATACTTTTGCATTTTTTATCATTAAGATAGTTGCTACAACCAATTTATTTTTTTGTAAGAAGATAGAACAGAATCAAATTTTAACAATTTTTGTGCCTACAACTAATTCCTTCCAATTATAACCCTCGAGACTACTCGAATAATTGCACTTGATATCCTTCTCTTAGCTAGGAAGGTCAAAAATTCAGTTTTATGACTCTATGAGATATCAAGGTATGACCCTTAAGAAAAAGGTTATTTTTCATTAATGTTAAATTGTTAGCTTAGCGGCCATAGATAATATTGTTCAATTAAATTTTTCAATTTCGGTAGTGAGAGGTATGACATTAGAAGCACATTATTTTATGCAACAAGTTAGTGGAAATAAAAAAGAGATATTTAAGTGATTCAACTTAAGCCAGCCAATCATCACAGCAGAATCAACGATCTAATAAGAAAAAAATTTCTTACATAACTTGTGATACTAATGTCACTAAATTCTTTTACATAACTTGACATAAATCATTAACAAAAAGAAAATTACTAGGATTGGCATTGGGTGGGAAGATTATTGAGCCAAATACCTGAGAATGACGTCTAAAATGGTTTCATTAGATTTAATTACTTGTCTCAGGAGCTAGATTTTATTTTTTGCACTTGAATTGCAACTACATTTATATTCTACATATGTGAGATTAATAATCAGAAAGCATGTAATATTGAATAATATGGAAATTCTCTAATGGTTCAAAATGTGCGAGTCTACTCCTACTACTTTTAGGTGTTGATTGGTCACTATAACCTCTGATCAAACTGTGACAACATTATTTTCAAAATATATTATATAGGAAAATTTTATTACATAATGCATAGGTTTTGCTTTTCTATGATTGTTGGATCAAATTGAACATACCACATTAAACTCAAAAAAACAAAAATAGCAAATTGATTTTCACAAAAATGCCAAACAAAACAAAAGACGGTAAGCACTAAGCAACTTGATTTTCAGAAAATTCTAATTATCTAATGATAAAATTATATAAAATAAAAAAAATCCTAATTTGATTTTCACAAAACTCAATTAAATTTCATAATTTCATAAATCTCACATTGCAATTTGATCTTGATAATGCCATTGTAGAAAAATAAAATATTAAAGCTCGGAGTGTCAAAGACTGGTCACAGAGAGATCTTGAGGCATCGGGGCTCAAAGGTGGAGAGTGAACGACGAACGATGTCACGTTACTGAAGACTGAAGGATGTCAGGCCACTGGAGAATTTTGCATTCTTTCTCATTGTGACAATTGCATAATGAAATTTCTGATCCTGGCATGGCGCAACCACGTAAGTTGAGAAATTGGGGATGAAGAAAAAGGATAATTAGAACTCGAGGATTGGATATAGAAATATGGGATTTAGGGTTAGGGATGTGACTTATGAATTGTGAGCTGATTAGCTCAAAACTAAAATCATATATACATGTAATTCGATTTGATTCGGTTTTTATGGCTTTCCAAAATCAAAAATTGAAATTGAAAATGAATACAAAAATTTCTATTTTTCAAAATGAAACTGAATCGAAAATTGAATAATCCGAACTGAATCTAGTTTGGTCAGTTCATTTGGTTCAAACCGAATACTGTACATTCCTAGATAGTAATATGCTGCATGGGCTTGGAATGCACATTTTGACATTAGTTCTGCAAACTTGTGGTTTACATTCTTTCTATTTGATTTTACTGGCTTGAACATGTGCTTTATTTTCTATTTTAGCGTTAAGAGTATTAGGCTTCAACATTAGGGTCTGTTAGCTTTCTACAAGCGCCAATTTGTAGAAGTGCAATTCTGGATGAATCCAGTAGACCTACTAATTGAGGTTTACGGATTGGGTTAAACTTATAGTATTACATTAAATGTATTAACTTGAATTTGATTCATTTATTAAATGAATCAATTTTCTAAACTCGAATTAGACCCGATTTTTAAACAGATAATCCGATCCGACTGGAATTAACCCATTCATTAAATGGGTCAGTTTTGAATCATGACCCAATTTAACCCAAATTAATCTGTTTAATTATATGTGTCATAATTTGATTCGATCCGAGTTAATCTGATTTGCTCGAATCAATTCGAATTGATCCAAATTGACTTAAGTCAATCCAATATATTTAACTAACATTAATAATTGTAATATATTTCAAATAATTAAATAATATTATTATTTAAAAATAATTATAGTAATAAAATATTTAATTTATAAATAATAATTTAAAATTTTACTAAAAAATATTATAAAATAAAATATTAAATAATTTTAATTGTCTTAATTGATAAATGGGTTGATCCAACCCGATCCATTTATGACTCGATAAATAAACGGGTTAATCGTATTATAAACGGATTATGCGGATTTATTCGATTACAATCTGAATTATTTCGGATCAATTCGAGTATGATCCAAACTCAATTATAATAAATCCAAATCCGCTTAATTCAGATCGGAATCAGGTCAAATTATATATTGTCAAATTTAAAGTCCAGTTTGTTACCCATGGTGTACGAACTACAAATTTGTTTAGGATGATACCTGTGTGGAACATCGCTTCATACTTATAAAAGGACTTTTGTAGTTGTTAGTTTGCTAACCAAAATACTGAAAAATTGTTACATGATATTTTTCAATCTCTTATTGTGTTAACAACGCCATTTACTAATTTTTTTTACTCTTACTTAATTGCTCACTATTTGGGTTTCTCAGAGAAGTTGATTGCAACGAAATTCCCAAGGGTCATTATCACACAGATAGTCAAAGATCTCATCGGAAAAAGTAGAAATTAGAAAATGAGTCCAATTAGCAGGTATTCTGATGAAGATAGCAATAGGTTGCACGGAAAGCAGTCTCCTGAAAAAGATTCTCATATATCAGCTTCACAAAGAGATCAACGGTTGCATTATTTTGATCGAAGTAAAGAAAGGAAAAGGCTCGAACATATAGTCAGACTGAGGAACAAAGGCAAGGGAAGTGAGTGTTGCCTGAGAAGTCACCATTGCAGCCAAAAAGAAAATGTCAGATGATGTGGAGAAGGCTGTAACAGATCATAGGAGACAAGGATACAAGGTAAAGGATAATGACTTGCAGGAAGTTGATAGGCAGGAGAGGGTTGATAGGTTGGATCAACGAAGGCATCATTCTCAGAAACACAGGCGAACTCACTTGGGAACTGTATGGTTTGAGACAAAAAAAAAAAATGAGATGATCTCATTTTATATGCTGTGCTTTTTTCCTGCACTATTGATTGTAAGACATAGTAGGCTTTGCTCTTAAGTTATTATCTTTTTGATGATCGAATTACCTGGAAAGATAGAATGACTTAGCATACATGCTTTGGCTGGGATTTTGGCCTTATTTACATTGTATTAATATTGAAGTGGCATCATCACAAGGTAATATGCCCTTTACAAAATGATTCATGACCTGCTAGAGCCTTGACCTTGATTTACAATCTATCTAGGGTCCGTTTGGAACGGGATCAAGATCAAGGTCAAGGTCAAAGAAAGGGGTAAAGTGTAAAACACTAATGTGGTCAAGTAAATCTTATTTGGTTACTGATCTGTCTAGTAGATGGTTAAAATTTTTTGTAGACAGAAATGCCCTCCGGTGAGTATTGTTCACATACTACTGTTTATCTTCTTCATGAGAGCGAGCAGAGCATGTGGAGTGAGCTCGACACGCACATGCGGGGAGCTCGCCAGTCGTGCGCGCACCGGAAGACCCACGACGTGGCCGACCGAGCTCGAGCGCGGAGCTCGCCAACCGAACTCACACGCAAAGCTCGCCGGCCGAGCTCGTGCGGAAAGTGTATGGAAGGTCATTTTTCGGCAATCCGACGACGGAGGGGTGGGGCTTCGAGTGCAGGACGTCGGCGTTGATGGCGAGGAGAAGATGAACAGTCGGCAGTGATCGTGCTGTGGTCATATGAGGCGATTTGAGACATTGGATCGAGATCCGACGGTTCAAATAAACCGAGGGCATTTTAGTCAAATTCTTATTATAATTTAAATAAATTAAATAATATTAGTGCGATTAAATTTTTGGTGTTTGAAAGATAGTCTGATCAGGGCGAGGTGACCCTAACCCTAAACTCATTCCAAATGCGCCCCTATAGGTGGATTATCAGCTCAAGACATTTATCCTGGATGCAGATCTTGTCGCACATATCCAACTGTAATCACATAATTGTCATGGAACACAAATATTGATCATATGACACATAATTGTTACATAATATGTAAAATAGCCATAACAGGCTAATGAAAATAATAATAATAATAATAATAATTTCAATAGTTATAAATCGATGAAAACAAAAGCAATGGTTGCAGAACATGTAAAATGGATTCTATGTTGTTGCATATTATGCGATGAGATCCTTGCCAACTTGAGGCAATCAGTGGGCTGTGGAAGCCACCTGGAGCAAAGCCCTGCCAATAGGGCATCAACCTTTAGAATGAACAATCTTTATCGATATAGTGTGTTTAATGAAGGACAAATAAGTGCCAGTTTTCTGGCTTTTGAACCTAAAACAAACTGATAAGGATCACTCATGGAACAAGAGTAACTTCCCTCGCTGATAATCTTAGTCTCTTAAACAACATTAGGGATCTTAATAACCTTGTGGCAGAATCATGCTGATTCTGCAGCATGCTTGAGCTGCACTGCGAACCATTGTTTCCAGCTGGACACCTTCTCATTCCCATTTGCCACCTATTCATGTACAACGTCATCCATGTCAGAACTACTCCTCAAATAAAAGGTATCGAGTTTGGTCGAGCAACCTCAAAGATTAATCCTCTCGGAGGATTTGCATCCAATGCCTCTGCACAAATTAGTGCTGCATCTTCCTTGCTAAGCTTTCCCTTTGCAGCCACGCCCTGGGATCAAAGTAGTGTTCTAGCTTTCCCATCAGGAAATTACTAGGTGTCACTGAATAAAGATGCGCTTAGAGAGAGAGGAACCTCGCCAAAGCTGAAGCCTTGTGTGCCACCTGGAGAATTTTGCAGGGTGGCAGCTCTGATTATGGTGTAAGGTATGCCTGATGCCATCACCATTTGTTCAGCTTGTTCGGCTGTCTTCGTTGCTTTGCTGTTGATGATCGCTTGGAGCCCACTGCTGCCTCTATAAACAGCCAGCTGCAACCTTATTAAGTTCACGGCTGATGAGAAATAATCCGTAATCTCAAATTCAACTAGTGATACAGGCAGAGAGGAAGGAAACCTGAGACAGAAGAACAATGTGCTCCACACCCTTCATCTGGCCAATGTCGGTGAAAAAGCCTTCCTGCAAAAGAAACAGTAACTATCCTATAAACCTTTTTGGGCTCATTAAACATGAATTCAGCCTACAGTGAAGAAGTAGTTATACATTGGAAGGACAAATTATGGCTCGGACACCTCTCGTAGCTTTTGTGAGGAAGGACTTGTCACTTTTATCTCCAGCAATTGGCTTCACTTCAGACATGAGAAAACAGAATGATCATTCATTTAGGACAATACAAGATGAGATGTTTTCTCAAGGAAAGACCACCTCAACGTAAGATCCAAAGGCATCGACAGCTGCTCTTTTGTCCTTGACAAGTGCCTTTATCCGAGCTCTCTTAAGAATCAAGGATAGAACCACCATCTGCATCAAGTTGACTGCCATTCGTTAAGAAGAGCACATGAACATTGTTAATTCTGGGTTCTAGCTTGAAGTATGCCAAACCTGCCCAATTTCACTTTCGCCGTCAGTCACCAGCACAGCATCTCGAGCTTCGTCCCACTCTGTGGTTCAACAATAGCAGTGATCAGAACAGATTAGGGGTACACTTCTGGATTCACAAATGAAGCATCCAGTTCTGTTGCTACCTGGGGCCTCGTCTTTCTCAGCTTGAAGAGAATCGTCTTTTGGAAGAAGATCGGGTGCTCCATACCATCGTCTCAGCTTAGGTCCACCTACAACAAGACCCCCCTATTTCAAAACGGAGCATCCAAGGAGGAAACAAGAGAAGAAGAGATTGGTACCTTCAATATAGTCGAGAATCTGATCGGTGAAGCTGTTGGCCTTCTTCTTGGAGGCGAAGCAGGGGAGAAGAGGCGAGGCCTTTCTCTGGAGGAAGACTAGAGGAGGAGACAGAGCGCCATGGCCAAAGAGGGTGGAAGCAGGTGAGAGACAAAATAGAGCCATGTGGGTATGGACACCCAAGGAGAGGCTCTTGTTTCCTACTTTATCTATGGGCCGCTGGACCCAGTCGTAGTGGTACGTAGGCGAGACCAGATTGGTCCCCCGGGGGCAACGGTGGCACCGAATTCAGACTCGAGGGTGAACCGAGATTGGGTTGTTGCACGTGCAATCGCATGTCGGATCCGTGGCGACTTGGATCCGACGTACAATTGCAATAATAATTATAAATTTTCGATTCCGTGTTCTTCTGTTTTAAAAAAAAAATTAAATTTAAGAATTTATTTGGTTTGAAAGTAGCAAACGATTATAACGGGCGATAATCGCCAATGACATTTTCACTACTTCCAAATCAAAAAGGTCATGACTTCGTATCAGGATTTTTAATCTTGGTCCAAATCAAAATATTTCGGTCAAAACGTTTTGATTTTGATCGGTAACAAAATGAAATCAGTAATTTGGTTTCGATTTAGGATTAAGATTTTGCAGTGGTTGGCAAGCGCAAAGTGAGCGCAACGAGCAAGCGCGGTGAGTTTATGTAGGGAGCTTGCGAGGCGAGCTAGTGCGGCAAGATCGCTCGGCGAGCTCGCGCCTGTGCTCTCATGTCGGCTTCGTACTTGAGTCCGCGCCCTCGAGCCAACCTCTGGCACCCGCACTCGCGCTCTTGCACGAATGGGCTCGCTAGCCTGGCACTCGCACCGTTGCCGGCCTCGCGCTCACGCCCTCGCCGGCTTGATCCTCACGCCCACTCCATTGCCGGCCTTATGCCTTTGTTGACCTAGCCCCTACTTCTATAAGTTGACGCTAGCCTCACACCTGCGCTAGCGCGGTCGCCAGCTTGGCTCCGACACCCTCGCAGTCCTGACCCCGCACTGATGAACTCAGGCCCTCGCCAGTCTCTGACAAATACTGTTCACGTGCATAAGACTGTTCACGTATATGAATTTTAATATATGGTATTATTTACTATTTCAAAAAAGTTTAAACATATTATAATTTTTTTAATTTGAAGTTAAAAAATAATTAAAATAAAGTTAAATTTTGGTCAAAATATAATTAATAAATAAAAAAAATATTTTGGTTGAAACTAAAATGAAAATGGTTTTAACTGAAACACGTTTATTTTTTTGTTCATATACATGCGTGTATAACCATTTCATTGAAAGCAAAAGGTAAAAAAAAATTGTGTCAGTCTCACCCCCATGTGAACCGCTACTACAAGATCGCGCAGAGTTAGTTATTCTAGCTCATATGCCTATAAATGCTCATGTAGATTGTTTAGGTACTGAATTCATAATTCCACATTTAGATGTTCTAAACTCAACTTATAATTATTATAATAATAATGATAATGATGATGATTAGTTGTATTATATTATAATTAATAAATTATGTATGTGTCAAATACATTTTAAATAGGTGACTAGTAGTATCATGCCGCCGCAACACCTAGAGCTAGAGCCCCGCAAGCCTTCAAGTGTAGTCAGATCGAAGCCTAACGGCGGTGAGTTTTTGTAGTATTAAATTTGTTTATATTAATTTTTAATTTTTAATTATATTCATATTATTTATTATATTTTTTTAATAATATATAAAAAATATATTATATTAGTAATTAACTATCAAAATTAATTAAAATAATATTTAATATTGTGGTAAAATTAATTATAAATATTGTTATAATTTTTGATTTTTTAAAAAAAATTTTCAAAATTTT
The DNA here is from genome assembly GCA_005019695.1 of Trichopus zeylanicus subsp. travancoricus. Classification (NCBI taxonomy): domain Eukaryota; kingdom Viridiplantae; phylum Streptophyta; class Magnoliopsida; order Dioscoreales; family Dioscoreaceae; genus Trichopus; species Trichopus zeylanicus. The sequence goes on from RXID01015893.1 coordinate 69,345, forward strand.
ATTATATTTTAATTTGAAGTCAATAAAAATATAATCAAACTCTCCTCAATACATAATTAATAATTAAAAAAAAAATTTTGGTCAAAATTGAAACAGGCAAAAAATATTGATTTTTTTAAATATCAAAATTAAAATCAAAACCGAGATTTAAAACCCTCCTTCAGAACATACGTGGACCGACTCGAGTTTTCTGGGTGCAACCGAGTAAGCAGATCGGAGGTAATGCAGGTTGGAGACTAATCGCGAGGCGAATCAACGGTGGATCATTTGAATCCTTTTGAAACCGCCCGATCTATGATCTATTTCCATCTGCTATTTAATAGCCCAGCGCCTCGGTTTTCCTCCGGGTGAAGGCTAGGGTTATTTCCGAGCGCAGCCACCGCCACCAGCAAAATCGCCGCCGGAGTTCGATCTCCACTATTATGGCGACCCAAATGAGCAAGAAGCGCAAGGTTTTCCCCTTATTCTTTCTTGTCCTCCTCCTTCTCACTTGGATCTGAAGTCCTGAGGTTTTATTTTTCGCTAATTTTACTGAAATTCTGGTTTTCAGTTCGTCGCCGACGGTGTGTTTTTCGCGGAACTCAACGAGGTCCTCACGAGGGAGCTTGCAGAGGATGGATACTCCGGTGTCGAAGTCCGCGTCACCCCCATGCGCACGGAGATCATCATTCGCGCCACCCGCACCCAGAATGTCCTCGGTGATCTCTTCTCTTTCTCTGCTTTTTCGGATCTAGGGTTTCGAATGATTTGTTTTGGTTTACATTAGTGTTTCACGTTTAGGGTTTCGAATCACTGACATTTAGGTTCATGGATTATTTATCTTCAGGCGAGAAGGGGCGGAGGATTAGGGAGCTGACTTCAGTGATTCAGAAAAGATTCAACTTTCCGGATAACAGCGTTGAGCTCTATGCCGAGAAGGTGAACAATAGGGGTCTTTGCGCCATTGCACAGGCCGAGTCCCTTCGATACAAGCTTCTTGGAGGCCTCGCTGTTAGGAGGTTTGTGTTGTTTTCTGTTGAAATTGTTTGTTTTGTTATGTTTGAGCTTTATTGGAGGCCTTGCTGTTAGGATGTTTGTGTTGATTTCTTGTGAGATTATCTGTTTTGTTATGTTTGAGCTGTATTCCACCTGGTTTCACTATTGTTCTTGTCATCTTTACAGCTAGATTGATCCTTTTTACCAACCTTGTGTCTTTTGGTGCCCTTCAAGATATTCTGTGAGTTGTGAAGAATTGTTTCTTCTGTTGCATCCTTGAAGGGAAATTATATTTATGTTAGACCATCATGAAGAATGACAACGAGTATACTTTATCTTATTTTCTACAATCGAACTACTGTAGGATGTCAAAGTTTATGCTCTATTATTAAGTGTAATTTGTTCTTACCATTACTTTGTCTCATACTGTAAGGAAAACTTTATCATTTTTTTTCATCTTCTTTGCAGTTATGTGTGAGTGTGGCCTCTTATGTTGTACTCTTGATCTGATTCACAGCCTTTATTTTGGCTTGATGTTTTTTCATCTAGTAATCTAGCTCTTATGTGTTGTCTTTGTTCTACCCTGGTCATTCTTTTCATCTGCTATCTGTACAGTATGTGGGGTTGAATATTGGTCTACTATGTCATCTATAAAGCAAATAGGTTGTCCAGTACCAACTTTGTGTCGGAAGATGACTACATTATTAGTGCCATGCTTGCTAATTCTGTTATGAGGTGGCTACCAGACTTTTTTGACTCTAGCTTGGCTTTGGCAACATACTCAAAACATTTGACCCAAGTTTTTGCAAAATTGTTTCTGTACTCCTATGCCTGGGATTTTGCTGTTGTTTGTTCTACTAGTTGCATGTGCTTGTTGTTGTCTCTCTTCAACTTTGATTCTTTCGCAGGAGCATCAATTATTTTCTCGCCATTGCGACAATATATGCACTGGATGCTTCTTTTGATGCTCACATAGTTAATGGCTGGAGTTTGTCAGGCTTCCTGCATCACAATTCCATGCTTGAAGTTTGGAATATGCTCCAATAGTTCTTTGCACACTTCTGTGTCCTTGGAGCATTGGAGATCAAAATCCATTGTGCCGTGGTTTTTATTTGTTCCCTATTGTTTTTTGGTCTTTTTATAGCTTTCAAGGCAGTATTGTACATCACTTCACCTTCAACAAATTCTTTTTTGTTTATTTCACCTGTAAGTTGTCATTTTGATTTGTTGATATACACTTGCATTACAGGGCTTGCTATGGTGTACTGAGGTTTATCATGGAAAGTGGTGCCAAGGGATGTGAGGTATGGTGTAGTTTTTAGTTTCCTGGTGACACTAATTTGTCTGATTTTTAATGCTGTTGTTTTTCTAGGTTATTGTAAGTGGAAAACTGAGGGCACAACGTGCCAAATCAATGAAGTTTAAGGATGGGTACATGATTTCTTCTGGCCAGCCCGTCAATGAGTATATTGACTCAGCAGTTAGGCATGTTCTCCTCAGACAGGTTGGTCTCGATTATCATTTTCGGCCTGTTGCAACACCACAAAGTGCTTCATTTTTTCTGTTTCCAATCTTTAGTTTTCAAATCAAATTTTGGAAGTAGCAACCCTATAAATTTTGAACTTCTGTTCTTCGGTAGGGCGTTCTTGGGATTAAGGTCAAAATTATGCTGGACTGGGATCCAAAGGGCAAGCAGGGTCCTACTACACCTCTTCCAGACCTTGTTACAATCCATGCTCCAAAGGATGAGGATGAGTTTATGAGGCCACCAGTCATGATACCCACAGAAATAGAGGTTCCTGTTGCATGAGTTCACTTAATATGCCCTTGCTTTTTTTGACTTTCTTGTCCCAATCTAGAGCAGTTAGTGTGTAATTTCTTGGCACAAATCATCTTTTCATGAATATTTTGTTTTGTTGCTTTCTAGAAACGTGATATAGCAGCTGTCTATTAATGATAAAAGCACTTGAGTTTGTTGTTTATACATCTGTACTTGCTTCTGGTTATTTACTGCATTTGATGAATATTGCTAGTTGGTTAAGGGTTCATCTTCCTTGCTATATTTTAGTTTTTCCGAATTTGAAGTATTTTGAAGAGAAAGCACAATGTGGCATATAGTTTTGTTTGCTTTCTCTTTCATTTGGTGTCTGTCCGCAGCGTTGCGTGTGTTGGTGTTATGCTTTATTGTGCATATCTAGCCAAAAAGAGTTTCCTGGTAGTTTAATTCTGGCGAAGATGGGCAGTTGAGTTATAAAATATAATGAGCATCTCAACAATCATGTTCCTCACATTTGGGGTGCAAATTTTGAAGAAGTATGTCATGGTTCTTTTGTTCTAATTTATTTCAAGCTTTTTTTTAGTTCATCCTATTTATATCTAGATGTTAATTGCAGGAGTGTATTGGCATCACGCTTTTTATTATGCATGGCTTGGTGAATGTTACCTGCTAAATAAATATTCCGGGGACGACAAGCTATTGGGCAAAACTCAATATCAAATTGGGTACCTCTGCTGTCGTCCTCTTATCTCTTGGCTAATCTTTTTGTAGTAACCTTCTTTATACATCTTCTGCTCTCTGCTTATTGTAGGCACTTGTGTGATGGCATTAAGAAATTGTGGTCAACTCTCCCACTTGATATCTTTGGAGGATGTCTTGTTTGACTGTGTTTTTGGATAGTCCTTATTTATTTCACTAGCAATCATTATTTGCTTCTTTCCTAATTATTATGATTTATTTGGTTCAGTGTTATATCAAGTTCCAGGAGTGTGGTTTTGGTCATTGTTCTGTTTCAGTCTGTTAGCAATGTGTAAGAAATATCCTTTCCTAATGTTCACCAAAATTTAGTATTTATCTCACCTTAAATGTTATTGTTTCTTGATAATTTTTTATTTTTAAATTTTTTGTATTTTGTTTAGAAATTTTGAACCCTCCAAATTTTCTAATTTTTATTGCTTAAATGTGAGGTGTTATTCGTTGTGTTTTTTCATTGTTCTTTATTGTGAGGTTATTCCTGTGTTTCTTTGAACTTAATTATTCAGACTTGGTCGGTAGTCAGTACAAAATGGGGCTTAACAGCAGTGAATTTCTTAGAGCTTCTGGGTGTCCATAGCTTCTGTTTTTATATAATTCTATCGGCCTGTTGATAGAATTATTTAGGGCCTGTTTCTTTTGCTGGAAATTGGTCTCAGAAAATTTAATATTTTTGGATTTGAAACTTTTTAAATTTGAACCTTTCAGTTCAAGAGATTTGTGAAGTGGGAATTTTTAAGTTTTTTAATTTGTTTGGGAGATCTTATGTATGATTTGGTTTGAAATCAAGATTGAGACTAGTCGACTATGTTTGTAAATTAAATTTTTTTTATTAAAATTAATGTTACAATAATTTAAATTTTGAAAAATTATTTACTTTTTTGTAATAATTTAATATAATAATAATGTAAAATAAATAATATTAATTTTGTAAAAAAAAATAATGTTGAAAATGTTGGTTCTAATTTCAAATTAAATGGTGTATTAAGTTTTTAGATTTTGATATATTTAAATGAAAAAGTTTTTTTTTCAAAAAATACTTTAATTATTTAAAGTACTTTAATTATAAAAAATAAAAATTAATTATTAAAAAATATATTAAATATGTAGAATACTTTAATTATCGAAAAATAGGATTAATTATTGAAATCATATATATGTATAAAACTTGAATATTTTAAAAAATTAATTATTTGAAGATTTGAAGATTAATTGAGGTTGTATGGCTTCTGTGATTAAAAAAATTTTTTAAACTTTGATTTTTTGTCAATTTAGTGGAGAATTATAATCTTTGAAGTCAAACATTTTCTCTTTTTCAAAATTTTAAATTTCTTGCATGAGATTTTTTTAAATTTCGGTTATTAATTTTCCTCCAAAGCAAATATGACTTCATTCTACTCTTGTCAGGCATGTTTGCAGTCAGAATTTATCACTGTCTGGTGGTGTTTTTCTCTTGCAGGAAAATAACAGGAAAAAAACAAAAATTTCACAAAAAATAGAATATTCAGCTACTTAAGATGACTGATCAGCTGGAACATTGTTCTGAAAGGACATCGCCATAGCTGCTCTTATTACAGCGGCAGTTAGCCCTCTGATTGCCGTCTTCGAAGAAAAACTGCACCAGAACCGGCAGAGTAGAGTCGATTTCTAAGTGACTCAAGTGCCATTGCGGTGGAGACGGCTGCGGCTGTTGGCTGGCATTGTTTTGAGTCGGTTCTAAGTTGTTTCAAGCGCAGAAATGGGGTCAGGCGTGATTGAGGCACCTACGAGTGAAAGAAAGATATGATGGATGAGTCATAGCTTCAGCATTATGTTCATGAGACGCGGCTGTGGAGTAGTTGGCTACCGAATTGAGTTGGAAGGAGAAAAAAATGGCTATTTCTTTTATGCATATATTGTCTAAAAAGTTCAGCATACTTTATTTGTCCTCATGAAAAACACAAAATAGAAGTATATTTAATAAAAATTAAAATAACTTATTTAACTTTATCAGCATGGGTTGCACACGGACCGCTAGAAAAACCATATTGAAGATATTATGAATACTTCAATAGTTTCAGATGTCTTCCATGGAATTATCACAAAAATTCAGATCCTTTTTGCTGTACAATGTCCCCGTTTTTGCTGATGGATTTGGTGAAGCTGAGTTCTATACCTGACTGAGACTGACTCTTGGCCAACTCTCTTACACGCAACAGTATGGATGCTGGTAATGGAGTTGAGGAATGCTTCCTGATATTCTTCGGCTGCAGACAAAAACGAGTACTGTCAATGCATCACCAAAGTGATAAATTCCATTGCAAAACATCCATAAATATATTAATTAATAAAAGCTACGTTTTAATCTACCACTAAAATGAAGGCGTATTGTGATGTTACTTTCCGTTTCAGACTACTTTGCTCTTTTAAAAAAGAATAAGATTGCACTGAGACTCACCATATCAGGCGCTTGTGCCAAGCTAGCTCTGAGCAGATTCCTCCACTTGTCCTGAAAATATAGAAGATTACAGTCCTTTAACTCGCCAGGCACATGAAAAATAGAACTGAGTAGGGACTCGATGAATCATGAGCATACTGTAAATAATAAGCATCGGAACTTTTATATAAACTTGCTACTTACCTTCAAATCAACAGATGTACGATGAGTATAAGATGGAAAGGCTACTTTTTTTATTTCAGACCACCTTCCTGCTCCATACTTAGCCACACCATCAATGAGTTTCAGAACTTCAGAAAGACTCCAAGCCCGGTGGTGCTTCCTTCTGGCACCATATTTTGACACTGTGGCAGAGTTAATATCTGAATACAACCTATTATGCACAGCTGAATCTATTTCTCCATGCTCCAGAATTTCATCATCACATGTTTCTAGAGCGCTTCTTGTACTACCAATGCCTACAGCATTCTGGCAGGAAAGGAGAACCGAACAAGACAAATAGCAAGTTTAGCAAATTCAAAGGTGCTGAATTTCTCAAAAGGGCCACAGTACATATTAACCTATATGCCACCAGTCAGCAAATGAACTTGTGACAATTTTAAACCTGAAACATCAAGGATACATTCATAGAGAAAAACAAACTTACCCTCTGTGGAATTCTCATAGGAATAGATCGAGCTCTGCAAATCATGCTCCCATTTCTACCATCATGATTGGCAAAATACAGTCCTTGAGTTACCACTTTGGTTGGCTTGTCCATTGAGCAACTGTCCTGCATTTGCTAGGGGAAATTTTACAGGAATTGTTGAGAACTACCATGCAGAAAACAAACCATAAAGCATGATATTAAACAGGTAATAAGAACTCTTAGTATAATTATTTCCTTTTCTATCCTGGAGCCCCTGACAAATTACTGTGAGCCAAAACAACCACAGACAATGCACTGCACACGGAGACATCAAAAGTGGACCAACAAATCAGTGTGGACCATTGTAGGCCACAAGAACAGCTAATTCGTAGGACTGGGGTGATTTGTGGATTTGTCATATTTAATATTTCAGCATGACAAGTACGAAAATTTGAACCACATATTGTTGTTCTTCGCAACCATAGTATATTTGCAGTATGAATTCACACCTGAAGTTGCATCATATGTTACTATATTATCCATAAGTCATTTTCCTACAATTCAAAGAATTTAAATGCATCAGACTGACAAACACTAAAATATTACTAGATATATGGAGCCTTACTAGTTGCTCCAGGTGGACACAGCCTTTGAGGCCCAATCAGTCAGCTATTCTCAAAAAACAGGCTCAGACATTGAGGGAATAAGAAAAAACATAAATGAAGTCATAAAACTACTACTCCATACATGTACAACCGAACTAAAATTACCTAGAGGAAAGGTAAAGTTTAGATGAGAGTTATGACAATGCATCTTTGAAACAAATGAGATTAGATGTATATAGGCACTATGCAGGATGCATTTCCTTACTCTAGTAACTAGCTTATTTTTGTTATTTACAATCACATTCAACACCAGCCATCTAAGTCACAAAAAAGAATTTGACAAAGGATATTTATATTAATGTTATATTTGATGATAAATTCTAGATTAAGATGCAATTAAGATGTGGAACAGCCAAAATAATTTTTACATACCATAAGAGTCGATATATCCCTCCAGGACTGTTCTCTCCTCACTCTTTGTACATATGGCATCTGAACACCAGATCCTCCAAGAGAGTCTAGCCTAGTGCCAATATTGGAATTCTGGGATCGTGTTCTGCCAGCCTGCTTGTTGTGAGATCCATAATCTTTTGCTGAATAAAAAGGTCTCCCAGAGCATTCCCTAGACTCGGCTTCTGAAAGTTCTTCAATGAAGCGTTTAGTGGGCTTTCTAAGCCTTTTGGTTGCAGTTTGTTCCAAGTGAAGATAATCATTCTTGGTGCCATTTTCTCTCCCAGGTTTTCTTGAGTTTTTATTAGATAAAACTTGCACATCACCCGTTTGGCTAGTGAGATTACGATTTTCACTCATTGATCTTGTATCTTGACTTGTGTATAGAATGTTAGCCTTTGACTCACCCATTTGTCCCAGTTTCTCATGAACTGCACCTTTCTCTTCGGCATCAAGACTTCGATTGGATTCGGTTAACCCCACTCCAATCCGTCGCTTGAGCCACATTTTATCCTTAACAGTAGTTTCACGCCCATAGGTTGATAGGAATACTTGCTGAAGTTCTCTAATTGTGAGATTATCCAAGCAAGCTTCCCCCTTCAACATAGAAAAGCCAAGCTTAGCAGAGCATATAGAAGTTGGTTCCATACAAGTGAATTGCTTATCTGCAACCTCTGGGCATGTTTCCCCTCCACTCAACTGAGGATCATGGCTTCCATTCAGTCTAGTTGAATGAGAGGCAATATCCTGTGATATATTTTCAGCTGGCAGCTTGTCATCACAAGCTATCCATTGGTAATTTTGATCAGATGAGTGGCTGTCTCCATCCACAACATTTGTAGTACGAAGAATGGACTCACATGATAACCGCTGCCTCTCTTCCTGTTTCACCTTTTGCAATATCACCTCAGTGTACTACATGGTGAACTTTTGAAGTTAATGGAGTGAAAAAAAAGGCCATAGCAACAAAAACAGTATACAAATTGAGGTAAAGTTAATTTTGTATTGCCAATGACTACAAAACACAACCCCTTCCTAGAAAAAGTGTCAAAAATTATCTACCTAAATGCAACCCCCACCACAATACTAGCCTAAGGAACATAACTTCAATTCTACTAGAATCATCAGAAAATGAAAAACTTGCTTAATAAGATGATATCCTGGTTTATGCATGCTTGACAAAGAATGAAATAAGATTCTCTTATTTTCTGTTTGAATGAAAAGGCACAACTGGATTTCACCACGCAAAGAATAAATTATTTTATTTCTGGAGCACTTCCTGTTCAAAAATGTCTTTGTTTTCTCCTGACTTCTGCTGAATTTCTCAAACATTAGTTTTTCACAAATGCTCCCTGATAAAGAAATTTAATTAACTGATAAAGAAATTATTGGATTAGATAATCTTCCAGATGTTAAAAGGTACAGGATGCATGATCAATAGGCACAAGGAGATGAAGAATATATAATGCTAACCAAGCTCAGTGAAGGCAAAACTCCATTGCTTAAAATTATTTGCTTATGCAGGTAGCATCTTTGGTAGGTCAGAAGAGATCCTTTTTGCAGAGTTTATGTCGAAGATAAGAGTCCTTCCATAGTGCTTCAATACTTGAATTTTAAATATGAAGCAACAAAGACAAACGGTTTGACAAATTTCTGATGCAAGGAAGTGTAATACAAATGAGGAATGAACACAAACCTACACCTGATTTGATAGTAGCACCTATTAACTCACTTCTAAGAATATCATTACATGTTCCTACTTTGTTCTCTGCAAAAGATAGATGCCAAAATGAACTCCTTGGGCATAGTTGCCAAACATAGCCACAAGTTTGCATTCAGGAATTATTCAGAGAGGTTGAAAGATTTTGAATACAGAAAAGATCCACAAATTCAGAAAACTCCAACATTAATTCGGAAATAATTTAATATTAAAATAGCATTTGAAGTTTAGACCAAATGTTTTGTTATTTTAAAATTCTAATTTTGATTAAAAGTGAAAATTTTATGATTAAAACAATTAATTTCGTGAATAATTTGTTGAATCTGGAATTGGTGACTCTTTGGGATGGATCATTCATCAAAAAGTTTGTCTCAGAAATGTTATCCCTTTGTTGCTAAACAAAAGAATATAGTAAAGAGGGTTCTGATGGTAAGAATCAACAGCTGCAAATGCAATGTAAAACTAGGTAATCATAGAAACATTAGGTGCCAGCACAAGGGCAACTATGCCGACACACCTCAAGTCTCGAATTCAACTTCTGAGCACCAACAACCGTGATATCAGAGTGTGATAAACCTGAAAAACACATGCCAATAAGAACTGAATTTCTTCAATAAGCAAAGATGAATTAACATACAAACAAGAATTCAAGGCCCTGCTTGGATTGGTCTAAGAAATGAGTAAAGGCAGCCTAGCACACTAGCATAGACTGTGTAGGCCCTAACTCATTTTTTAGACCCAATCCAAACAGGCCTAATGACCTCGAGGCATAGCATCTACTTCATGAGTTTCCCAGAAAAACCAGATTCACCATATAGTAGACGGAACTCTTTCAGAAAAAAACTTCAAAACCACTGAGGCAAATACACCATAGCTTGGACCATTGGAATCCACACAGAAAAGGAAGTTTACTGTTTCTTTAATATATTATGTTGTGAGATATTGACTAATATCTCCAACTTAAATAATTAAAAAGTACAATTGCATCGCTATCATTTCTGAAATCACCTATAATCTACTACAAAATTAGTGATTCTTAGGAAGCTATGTTAACATGATCAACCACACTGTTTCTTTCCACAATGAAATTAACGGCTTCTAAGCATAACAAATAACTGGAAAGTTAGCAGTTAAAGCTGAAAAAAGCAATCTACATTATACTATAATTGATAGCCAGCAGATTCTAAAACAGCACATTGCCCTATTGAAGTCAACAAGCTTATAAAAGAAGCTAGGCAAAATAACTATAGCCACTAACCATACCATAAGAAGAATCATTCTCCACATATAATACACAGGTTAAAGGGGAGAAGCATCAACCTTTTGAGCAGTCTGAATTGGACTTCTTCAATGACAATGCTTCGGTAGAGAAGCATCTTTCAGTATGTTTTGGACCTTGAGTTGAAGGCATTTGATTCCTGTCATGTTCAAGCAACTGCTCAACTTCCATAAGCTCATCATCTGTTGCAGGAACAAGACTTCCATCACCTCCAACCTGAAAAGTGAGGTTAGAATATGAGATGGAGATATTTCAAGTACTTCTGATACTTCCAAGTACTCCCAAATGCCAAGTCCATGCTTATTTAGAGGATCCCATGTTTGCTGACTCATATTAGAGCGCTCAAGTTCACAAGAAAGGTTTACCAAACGACAAACTAAATCCATACAATTTGCAGTGAAGTTCTGTTCTGATGGCAAGCATCACCAAAAAGAGCTTTGGCTCTTTGGCGAGGCCTGCCACTACAGGATGCATGGATACTATCACACCGCAGACCTGACGGATATTTTCTTCTCTAGGAAATATGCACAAAGTTTATGAAGCATTGCTAAAAATCGTATTTCCAGTCCATGCCCAAACCCATTCAAGTTTCACAAAGGGATTGCGTGACGGTAATCAGATTGAAAAGCTATCAAGCTAGACGATTTCACAAACAGTGGACAGATACTCTCCAAGCGAAATATTTGCAAACCAATAGGCATTTCTAAGCAAAAAGAGTCAAACTTTACACCGTCGAATTAAAATTTTCCAGAATTCAACCCTTTAATACAAAACGTTACTTTTATTTCCATTTGGAATCAACCACAACGTAATTAATTATAACTAAATTTAAAGTTAGACAGCAACTAATCCAAAATAACTCCAATTACCCGAACAAGCTGGTAGACCACAGGATCATCAGTCGTCTTGGTAGAACAAGCAGTGATTGCCTCCGCATTAGTGTCTCGATCGAGCTTCCCTCCAATCCCCACCCGATCAACCACTAGTCCCATCAATATCCTGACTGCATGCCAGCCAATTCACAAAACCTATAGCAAAACTACAATAAAACATCAAAAATCCCATTTTCAAGCTCGCAAACATTACTACACGGGGAATTATACACACTTCACATTCACCGCAACAATCTGAACAAAAATACAGCCAAAATTGGCAAGAAAATCGTAAAATCAAGCGAAAAAATCGCACAAAAACAAAACTAGAGAGGAAGAATCCAAATTCACCATAGAGAAAGGCAGATCGGCCATCTAATTCTCTCCGCGTGAACTCCAATCGATGAAATCAATCGAAGGAGGGAAGGCGGGCAAGCGAGCAGGCGAAGAGAGTGGAAGGAGAAAGCGATTGGGTGATTCGAATCGAACGGGATAGAGACGAGGACAGGGGAGTCCGCGGAGCACGTGGGCAGCGGGTCCACCATTTCAACGGTCGATATCGCGTCTCAGCAGAACGGACGGCTGTGATGCAATGAGGTCTTTGCATATTGCTTCTCGGGCACGCAAAGGGCGTGAGTGCAGTCAATTTAATTAATCAATACAAGTAACATACAAAATTACAAATGCAACACACTATATACATGACACGTGTTGTCTAAAAATCATATGTTATTCGTGATGTGTGAATACGAATTATGCATTCAAACATGCCACGTGTTCTCCAAATTATATTGTTTTTAGGGTTAATTACCTGCACCAGCGAGATTTCCGTTAATTATAAAAAATCCTCCCAAATTTTCATAATGATCTGTACCTCCTTCATTTTTTAAAAAATTCTATTTTTATCTTTCATAATTTTACAATTAAACTCTTAAAAAGTTTATTTTTTCACCTTTCACTCTTTCTTCCAAATATTTACAGATAAATTCTTCAAATATTTTTATTTATAAAACAGTTTAAATATTAATATTTTTCGAATAAAGAGTTATAAATGAGCTGAAATATTTTAAATATTTTATAAATAAATCCTAATATTTGTATATTTACAAATAAGACACTTGAATATTTTTATTTATCAAAAATCCAAATGTTAATATTTTTTAGATAAAAATTGATAAAAATGACCTTAAATATTTTAAATATTTACAAATAAACCCTTAAATATTTTAATATTTTACAAATAGACCCCTATAATATTTTTATTTATAAATAAGTCCAAATTTTATTATTTTTAAATAAAAATTTATAAAAAAGATATTGAAGATTTTAAATTTTAAAATTTCAAATTATAAGTTTCATATTTGTACATTTACAAATAGATCCATTGAATATTTTTATTTATATTATAAATAAGTCCAAATACGTATTATTTTTTAAATAAAATTGTATAAAAAAGACATTGAAGGTTTTAAAGCTTAAAATTTTAAATTACAAGTTTTATATTTGTACATTTACAAATAGACCCCTTGAATATTTTTACTGATAAATAGGTTCAAATATTTATCATTTTTTAAATAGAATTTAACAATAAAGATATTGAAGGTTTTAAAACTTAAAATTTCAAATTACAAGTTTCATATTTGTACATTTACAAATAGACCTCTTGAATATTTTTATTTATAAATAGGTCTAAATATCTATCATTTTTCAAATAAAATTTTACAAAAAATACATTGAAGGTTTTAAAACTTAAAATTTCAATTACAGATTTCATATTTGTACATTTATAAATAGACCCCTTGAATATTTTTATTTATACATAAGTCTAAATTTTATCATTATTAAAATAAAATTTTCTAAAAAATATATTAAAAGTTTTAAAACTTAGAATTTCAAATTACGAGTCTAATATTTGTATATTTACAAATAAATCCCTTGAATATTTTTTTTATAAATAGGTCCAAATTTATAAATATTAGGACTTATTTATAAATAAAATAAACAAAGGGTCTATTTATAAATTTGCAAATATTAAACTTGTAATTTTAAATTTAAATTTTAAAAACTTTCAATGTCTTTTTTGTAAAATTTTATTTTAAAGATGATAACATTTTCACCCTATTTATAAATAAAAATATTCAAGGGGTTTATTTGTAAATATACAAATATTAAACTTGTAATTTTAAATTTTAACTTTAAAAACCTTTAATGTCTTTTTTGTAAAATTTTATTTTAAAAATAATTAAAAAAATTGGACATATATTCTAAATAAAACTATTCAATGGGTCTATTTGTAAATATACAAATATGAAACTCATAATTTCAAATTTTAAGATTTAAAACCTTTAATATATTTTTTGTAAAATTTTATTTAAAAAATAATAAATATTTGGACCTATTTACAAATAAAAATATTCAAAAGGTCTATTTGTAAATACACAAATATGAAACTTGTAATTTCAAAATTTAAGTTTTAAAACTTTCAATATCTTTTTTGTAAAATTTTATTTAAAAAATGATAAATATTTGGACCTATTTATAAATAAAAATATTCAAGAGGTCTATTTGTAAATGTACAAATATGAAACTTGTAATTTCAAATTTTAAGTTTTAAGACCTTCAATGTCTTTTTTGTAAAATTTTATTTAAAAAATGATAAATATTTGGACCTATGTAATAAATAAAATATTCAAGGGATTTATTTGTAAATGTACAAATATTAAACTTGTAATTTAAAATTTTAAGTTTTAAAATCTTCAATGTCTTTTTTGTACAATTTTATTTAAAAAATAATAACTATTTGGACTAATTTATAAATAAAAATATTCTAGGGGTCTATTTGTAAAATATTAAAAATATTTAAGAGTTTATTTATAGATATTTAAAATATTTAAGGTCATTTTTATAAATTTTTATCTAAAAAATATTAACATTTGGACTTTTGATAAATAAAAATATTCAAGGGGCTTATTTGTAAATATACAAATATTAGGATTCATTTGTAAAATGTTTAAAATATTTCAGCTCATTTATAACTCTTTATTTGAAAAATATTATTATTTATATTTTTTTATAAATAAAAATATTCAAAGGGTTTATCTGTAAATGTTGGGGGGAAAGAGTGAAGAATGAGAAAATAAATTTTTTACGGGCTTAATTGTAAAATTACGGAGGGTAAAAGTAGAATTTTTGAAATAAATTTGATTAAATAACAATGAGGGGTTTGTAGGCAAATAATTTGAAAAGGAGAGAGGTGTAGGTAATTATGAAAATTTCAGAGGGTTTTTGATAATTAAGAGAAATTTTAGGGGGGTGTAGGTAATTAGCCCTTATTTTTACAAGTATGAGGTTTAAATCCTCTCATGAGAATTTTTGGTAAAAAATCTTATCAAGTCATTTTTTAAGATTGAGGACCCCAAATTAAAAATTCAAATCATTTATATATCCATATACACTATAAATATTTTTTAGAAAAGTAATTGTATAATTTACGTATAATTTATTTATCAATCTAAATATAAAAAATATACATTTGATAATGTAATAAAATTAAAATCTATAAAGTTGACCGTCATAATTGAAAATATGATATTTGAATATTGTTCTAGACATAATAAATTATTTTGAATTAAATTTGACTTCAAAATGATTGCTCTAACTATTATTTTTAATAATTATACAATAAAAGTTGTTCATTTCGTTTTTGGATCAATTTCCAAAATTAAGAATTAAGAAAATTAGAGAATTGAAGGGTCAATTTCCTTAATTTTGGTATTCGGTTCGATTCCAAGACTAGAAATTAAGAGAATTAAACAATTCTAATTCCTTTTCAATTTCGATTTTAAATTTCAAAAGTTTTGATGGAAATACACTCAATTTCTAATAATTGGGGTGAGACTCACAAACTAAATGATAGTGATATAATCTGTAAGCCATTTTTATAAAATTTTCTTCATTTTAAATTAATTTACTTTTAATTTTTATAATTTTTATAATTTTTTAATTAATTAAAAACAAATTTTTAAAAAATTATAATTTTTAAGTTTATCAAATTATTTTACTTGTTAGCTAAAATATAATAAATAAATTATGAATTAATTTTATTATATTTATATAATTCTCTATTTATGGGCTATTTTAATAATTATATTAATTTTTAAAAAATAAATCATGTTTCTAAGAAAATATGTATGTTACGTTTATCAAACTATTTAACAAGAAAAAATATATTAAATAAATTCTAAATTAATTATATTATAATTATAGAATCCTTTATTTTTGGGCCCATTTCAAAATTTATATTAATTTTTTAATTAACTTACCATTTTAAAATATTAAATACATTTATTATTCTATTTACTTATAAATAAAGTTTCAATTTTTTAAAAACTAGTATTATTTTGTGTTTGTAAATTATATTTATATTTTTAGTATTTGTACTTAATTTAATATTTAATTTAATAGATTTTTTAATTTGATAAAATTAGTCAATGTTCAATTTCACCTAAAAAATATTTATTCAAACACCGAAATTAGACAATTCCTCAAAATTAAAAAATTTGATCAAATCCTTAATTTCAAATTGGAAATTCATCTAAACAAACCATAAGTGATATTTTTTTAAAATATAGCAAATTTTGGTTTATAAAAATTTTCAATACTATATATTAATGCAAAAATTTTGAATTTTTAATGTGAAATCATTGGAGTTAAAAATGAGTTGGTAGAATTTTGGTCAAAATCCTAAGAAGAGAATTTTAGCTTAACTCTTGTTGACTTACATTCAAAATAATAAAATTTTAGTTTAAATTTTTCTATAGCTTTAGTTTAAAATTTTGATAAAGTACAGACAATAATAATGGGAATACATTCTTAAAATTGCAATATTCAATTAACAGAAGGTAGATTTACCAACCTATACGGATGAATTTAACAATACCCTTCTATCTATCCAATTATTTTTCAACAATCAAACATGGAAACAAACTTATTTTATGAAACAAACATATTCAATCTGAATAGAGTGCATAGTCGACCAGATACAAAGCTGATAAAATGGTTCTAAGATAGCCACCAAATTGAAGCACTCGTAAGTCTGGATTCTCGAGTCAGGCAACGTGCTTATGCAAAATGATACAATTTTGACTACAAGAAACTTGGTTTTGAATACAGCAGGCACTTCTTCTAGTTTTGGAAAAAGTACTGGGAGATGGGCATTGGTCAACTTGGTCCTGTGGCTGATCTCGAGCTTCTTCTTCGCCTTGGGCTTGATTGAGGTGACAACGTGGACCTGGGCCATTGCCCGTCTCTGGGCAATGTTGGTTGCGGGCTTCATGCCACTGCACTGCAGGTCCTTCTTGATGTCAATCATATCCCTTGGCAGCTCTATCCCCCGAAATAGTTGCTTCAAGCCTTCAAGTCATCATAGACCTTTATGACTGCCTTGGGATCATTGGGATACACAATGTCCTCCGGTGAGTCCATGTTGGATAGAAGCCACAGGTGGCCTGCTGCCTTCAGCTCCTGGGGATAATGGAGTTGACCATTTACAAAATCTAAAAGAAAAAGTACAAACATATCACCCAAAAAAGAAATGTTTAACATGGAAAAACTGGGGAGATATAAGTAAATATTAGCATTGTTGAGTTACTCCAAAGTGAAAATAATAAGGCATTCCTCAATAGAAGATTCTATGGCATCTTTCACAAAAAGACAAGCAATATATATTTCAGATTAATGTATGCCTTGTGATGGATTTGTGAATAGAACTGAACATAATAGTTAAAACTTGCAATCTTGTTTGAATACAACCTTAACATTGGAGTTGCAGATCCTTGTTCAGTCATTTTTTCAATGACAAAAGACCGAGTTTGTTATTTTCTATAACACAATAAACAGATAGATGTCCATTGACAAATCAAAGTCTGATTTTTTTTTGGTAGCTAATAAAAATCTGATTTACATAGCCAACATATTCAAATTTTCAATCAGTTAATAATCATCAGAAGGCACTAAGTAATACAAGAACTTTCAGTATAATTTTCCATGAAATGATATGGACATAAGACATAAGACACTAGACATGATCAGATATATCCCAAATTGAGTGTGAATGAAGTTGTACCGCTGCAGCCAAAATGAAGACATAATGTGGCAGATTACCTGCAAGTCATCCAGAACAGTACAGTAAGCATCCTTTAAATCAACAACAGCAAGCCCCTCTGGAAATTTCTGTATCAAAGAGAGTAACTGATCCTTCCCCTTCAAATCATGTTTGGACTGTAGAGCGCATAAAAAAATTGAGTTTAAACTAAAATGCCCATCCATAACATATCTCGTTTCCTTATCAATGATACTACGAGTTCAGGACTATTTAAATGGGGACATTTTTCTTTAATAAAGATAATATAACAGCGGACAACAACAAGATGCACAACAAACCTGCAATTTTTTCAAACACAAAGTAGCAAATGTTCTAAAACTAATTAAGCAATCAGAAAAAAAAACTGAGAGATCAAATATACACCCACTAAATGTAGGGTGTAGCAAATTCCAAGTGAAAGCCTCAAATAGTAGATGAAATTTTAGCAAAAGATGTATATCTAATTGTTGCTTTTTCAAATTGCTGTGTGGCAGCAGCAAGAAGTGAAGACTATTTGCATATGGCCTTCCCTCAATCAAATGAAAACAAAAATACTTGCTATAGAGGAAACCATAAATAACTTCAGCATGTCCCTTTGTAAGGTACAAGAAAAATGGCCATTACAATGTAAGAAAAGCGCTTCCCATCATAATGCACCTTATGGTTATTCTTCAAACTATCAGAGACGGACTTGTTGCCATTTATATCAACATAACATGCCTCATTTATCTGCTCTGGTG
This sequence comes from Trichopus zeylanicus subsp. travancoricus, assembly GCA_005019695.1. Classification (NCBI taxonomy): domain Eukaryota; kingdom Viridiplantae; phylum Streptophyta; class Magnoliopsida; order Dioscoreales; family Dioscoreaceae; genus Trichopus; species Trichopus zeylanicus. The sequence goes on from RXID01015893.1 coordinate 87,723, forward strand.
TAAGGGCTTGCCTTGTCTGCATAAGCCACAAGGCAGATATAAGAATATTCTCAACTTCAATGCAATAATAGCATTCATGGGGTCCACGAGCAGTTTAATTGTCTGTCAGAAAGACAAGTAATTATGATTTACTAGGTGCACTGAATTGCCAATTACACCAGTACAACGTGTTTGCCACATAAGTTCAGTCTTGAATGTTCTATATACATGTAATACATGATGATATGATATTAGTCCTTCCACTTTTGTTGCTAGCTTGTTGCCGTTGGATATAAGATTAAGGAGTTAAGCTCACTGTTTCTCTGGAAAAACCTAAGCATAGTGTTCACTTATACTATTTTAAAAACATAAATACATGCACATAGTTTATTCTTTTGTTCTTTCAAGATAATCAATGATCAGAAAAATGAAAAAGATTAGATTATACAAGCCAAATGAAATACTGGTGGTAACATATCTCATGATATGAGAACATGAAAAGTAGTACTATCCCACAACCCATCCAACATGGAACAACATCTTCCTTACAACACTAAAACTTAAGGTGTAATAGGGAAACGCACCTGAGGATTCTCCATGTCACTCAATGGAGAAATTAAAATATCATCAAACAGTTGCATGTGCAACCAAAAGGAAATAGCACCTCTAATAGAAGGTCAATAACAAGCTTGATCTGTGCTCCCACAGGGACTTCCTGATCGCATTGATGTGTTGCAGTCTCTCCGTATCATTTGAAAACTTCACAGCTGTAGATGATTTAACTGGATCTGAAGAGGTGCTTGCAGGACTCGCCCTATGCGACTGAGATGCCTTGAGGATGAAGCTCAGTTTGAAATACTAGTGAGTGTCGACTGGCACTTCTCTTGCTGCTGTTTGAACTTTCTCGTAATGCCATCTACAAAATGATAAGGTTCCCGATACTATAAAACTAATGGAGGAAAATAGGAATCTGAAAGGGCCTCAAGGAACCATTTTTTCCCAAATTCTGAACCCAAGGTGTTCATTTCACATGTAAATCACAAAAAGTTGCCATTAATTCCATGGTAAACGCAATAGCTCTTAAGATTGAAGAACATATCTTTTCAGCAACGGAAGAAAAGTTAAAAATAACAAAATTTTGGCAACTCCCCACGTGTTTGAGATGCAAACACGAAAATTCATCGATTATGAAACGCTAGAGCCCGACCAACTGCCTGAGACCTATCCTAATTAAAGCAAGAGTTTCATCAAGAGTTCGTCATTTATGCGATTTATGACGGAAAAAGATGAGATATGGGACGTGACAAACATCGCAAACAAGACACAGTCGAACAGATTTAACAAGAGAAAACGAAGCATATCTAACAGGGAAACCGGTATCCCGGTTCTCTTGTGAGATGAAAACTTTTTTTAAAAAAGAAACTCTAATTCAAATCAGCAGTCATCAAAGAAGGGGCAAATTATTAACAAAAATAGGACTAAAACATAGAATTATTCTTGTACTTGATTTGGGTAAGGATAGAAGCCCATTTTTTGGAGATTTAAGAGAAACAGAAACAGATAGAGAGGGTCAGAGAGAGTGGAAGGAGCCAATACCTAGCTCTAGATTCTGGGAGCGGTGGTGCGTGCAGCGGTGGGTGCGGCGTGCCGGAGAACAGCGAGGACCAGAGAGAGAACGAGGGAATTAGGGCTCAAAGAGAGAACTAGCCGATCGGAGGCCATAAGCCGCCCCCAACTCGCCTGGGATCCGGGAGCGGCGGGAGGAGAGGGCGCCGGCGTGATATCCAGAGGAGACCGGGAGGGAACAGCGGCGACGAGAGGTAGGGTACTGCGATGAGGGTGGGGTGATTCCCGGTGAACCGAACGTGCTGGTTTCACGCATTGTGGACATGATTGGAGTTCCTGTTCGGTGTGTTCGTTTATTATTTTTTTTTTTTAATTCTCAACGACGCTGGTTATCCGACACAATTCGGCTATTTGAGACGGATCACCGAGTTTGAAAACTTTGGTGTCAACTGTTAGCGCGTATTTATTTCGTGAGATTTTTAAATTTTTAAATTTTAAAATTTTAAATTTTGAAAGCTAAAAGTTAATATTTATTATATAAAAATTTATAATTTTATATTTTTTAAAATTTCAATAATTATAGGATTTATTAGTTTTTTAAAATTAGTTGGACTTCAAAAATCCTGAATTTTAAAATTTAACATGTAAGGTTACTGCTAAACTTTATAAGTAAATAAAATAAAAAATTTATCATTTTAAAATTTATAAATCCAATAAAATAAATACAAAAAATTTTAATTTTAATTTTAATTTAGATGTCTTACAAAATAAACATATTATCGAAATTTTCAAAATTTTAAAATTTTAAAATTTTAAAATTCTCATAATTTTTAAGTTATATGAAAAAAATTAATTCTTCTATATTCTAGTGTTTATTGCATTTACCTACTTGAAGATTTGTCAAGGTGTATATGTCTGAAAAAATTGAATTTTTGAGAGGTATAAGAGCAATTTGGATTTTTCTAGGAGTATATAATAAAAAAAATATTTTAAAAAAATCTTTCTACTTACGTTATTGGATAGATTGTAGAAATCTTCTCTAATTACAATATACCGTAATTATAGATAATATTTTTGAAATATTATATCCAATGAGCTCAACTGTGTGCTACACTGCCTAAAATGTCCATGAAAAGGATTTTTAGCACTAATTATTTTTAAAAATTTAATAGCTTGGATTTTTATCCTTAAGGTCCGACTGTCAAATTGGAGCATATTTAGAGGGCTTAGAGGATATTAGTACCCACAAGAGCTAATGATGTCGTTCCTAACTTGATTGGTTAAGACCAGGGTTTTAAAACTCGACCGAAACCTTCGGTGGTGAAACGAAACGGTTAAATTGATTTTGGTTTAGGATTAAAATTTTGCAGTGGCGAGTGCTGAGCAAACTCCCCAGCATGGTGCGCGCACCGTTGTTGACCTCACACTCGTGCTCGAGCCCCCGCTGGTATCACTCCAACACCCAAGCTCTCGTCGACACCATACCGGCAAGGGCTCGGGCGCTGGCGCGAGGCCAGTGAGGACGCGGCACAAGCGCAAGCAGCAAGCTAGCTCGCTCGCTCGCGTCAGTCTCTAGTGCCCTCGTCCAAGCGTGAGTGCGAGCGAACTCGCTAGCATCGCGCTCGCACCATCGCCAGCCTCACACCATCGCCTAAGCCCTCACCGGCATCGAGCCCACACCCTTATGTCGGCCTCTGGCGCTCACACCCGTGCACTCCTGCGAGAGCGTTCACCGGCCTAGCGCCCGCACCGTCACTAGCCTTGTGCTCGTGCCCGCGCTCGCGCAAGACCACGAGGGTGGGAGCCAAAGGCTGACACGAGGGTGTGGAGCGCCAAGCTGGCGAGCTCGCTCGCGCTGGCCTTTGGCGCCCACGCCCAAGTGAGAGCATGCGCGAGCGCGAGGGAGCTCGCTAGCTTGGCGCTTGCGCTTGAGCCCTCATCGGCCTCGTACTTGCTCTCGCACCCTTGCGAGCCTAGCCCCCATGCCCATGCTCTCACGTTGGCCTCTAGCGGGCGTAGTTGCGTGCTCGCCAGCCTGGCACCGCTCTCTCATCAGCCTCGTGCCTTTGCTGGCCTAGCCCCTGCGCCCGTGAGCTAGCGCCGGCCTCACACTCGCTCTAGCACTATCGCCAGCTCGGCTCCGCTGCCCTCACCAGCCAAACCCTCACGCCGGTGCACTCGCGCTCTCGTTGGTCTCTTGCAGATACTGTTCACGTGCATGAGATTGTTCATGTGTATGAGTTTTTGGTGTATGATATTGTTCACTAGTTCAAAAAATTTTAAACATATTATAATATTTTTAATTTGAAGTTAAAAAATAATTAAAATAAAGTTAAATTTTGGTTAAAAAAATAATTAGTAAATAAATAATTTTTTGGTTGAAACTAAAATGGAAATGGTTTTGACCGAAACATGTTGATTTCTCTGTTTACGTGCATGCGTGTATAACCATTTCACTGAAAACAAAAGTAAAAAAAAAAAAAATGTGTCAATCTCACCCCGTGTGAACCACTGTCACTAGATCGAGCAGAACTAGTTGTTCTGACTCGTATACCTACAAATATTTGTCTGGATCGTTCAGGTACTAAATTTATAATTTCACACCCAGATGTTTCAAACTCAACTGATGATAATAATGATGATTAGTTATATTATATTATAATTAATAAATTATGTATATCTCAAGTATATTTTAATGATAAGTTAAATTTTCTTATATTATTTTTTAACTTTTAATCATATTTATATTATTTCTTATATATTTTTTTATACAGTAATATATAAAAAATAGACTATATCAGTGGTTAACTATCAAAAATAATTTAAAATAATTAAAATAATATTTAATCTTATGATAAAATTAATTATAAATTCTATTATAATTTTTAAAATTTTTTGAATTTTTTAAATTTTATTGTATTTTTAATTTGAAGTCAAAGTACAGTCAAAATATAGTCAAATTTTATTCAACAAACAATTAATAACTAAAAAAAATCTTTCGGCCGAAATCGAAATGACCGAAATTGAAATCAAAACTGCCAAAACGTATTAGTTTCGCTGGATGCTGAAATCGAAACCGAAACTGAAACTTAAAACCTTGGTTAAGACACTATTTGATTCGGAATTAGTATTAGAATCAAGATCAAGACTAATAAATTATTTTTATAAACTAATATATATTTTTAAAATTAATTATATAATAATTTAAAGTTAAAAAATTATTTATTTATTTATAACAATTTAATTTAATAATGGTATAAAATAAGTAATATTAATTTTATAAAAAAAATAATTCTAAAATATTTTGATTGATCCCAAATCAAACAATGCCAAATGATCAAGATGATATTAGTATACCTCAATTAAAATTTTCTACTTTCTCACGCTCCAAATTGGTTGAAAATATCTCAAGTGAAAAGTGGATCTATACTCGAGTTGATCTTGTTGGGATTGAAGATGAATATGGAGAGTATAAATTTGTAAATATTAAGAAAGTATAAGTAGATTTTTGTAATTCTTTTTTAGTTACATGGGCATTTGGGTTTTTTTATATTTCAGGTTAAATGTTAACCTATGATTAACCAAAATAATGGATGGCAAGTAGATTTTTACAATTACGGTAAAAATCCAAGTGAAAAAATATATAATTTTTAAAATTTGACGTAAAAATATACAGTTTGACGAGTTTTCAAGTGGGTAAATGCAATGAAAACTTATATTTCATTATTTTTTAAAAAATATAAATACTAATTTAATGTTTTTCAGAGATAATATCTGCAGAAGTCCCTAACATGTTGGGTTATAATTCAGCTCATTTACAGAAGTAACCACATGAATCTCTCAAATAAGTCTGTCTTGAATGGTAATTATTGAACTGATAGAGTCAGTCATCAATGCAGGGGCTTATTTGAAACAACAGCAAAAATTGGATATCCACGTCATTGGAAAAAGTTGATAACACAAGGTTCTATCCGCAATAACGCCTCCCGCTTTTCCTTTTTGATTACAGTAGCTCATACCTTTCATACAAGGAATTCAGCTGCAGCCTCCGCAGGGGAAAATTTTTCAAATGTTCAGTGTACAGTCAACCGTTGGACATCTACCAGTTGGTAGAGATCACCACGCCTTTGCTTCTCAAGAGGCAGATTTGACCTGGAGGAACCAAGAACATAATAAAATACAGCCATTGCGGTTTAAAAGTTTCTTTATAATATAGGAATTAAAAATATGGTCAGAAGATAACTCACCTTCTAAGCTCAATTAATGAGTAATCAATTTCTTCTATGATGATTGCCTCCTCATGTCCAGTGGTTGCAATTACTTCACCAAACTGATAAGAAGAAGAATTTCAGAAATATTCCATTTTGAAGGGACAAATTAAAATAAAAGCAGGAATTCTGATTCCGAACATGATTCCTGTTACATGCTCAATGGAACTATTTTTGATAAATTCAACTTACAGGTCCAGTAAGTGTTGAGTGACCCCAAGCAGTATAGCCTGCAGTTGCATCACGAGCTGGCGAACAAGTTGCAACAAACAACTGTGAAACAGAGGAGAAACGTGAATCCTAAAACAAAGATTTTAAATATTGAAAGAAATTTTTTTGATGCAGGAAGATGCAGCCATCTCATCTACCCTGTACTAGGGTAACATCCAATCTAAATGCAATATTAGCATAGTCAAAACCATATCATAACTTCAAGCTCAAACCACTTCTCTTCTCACTTAAGCCACAGTGAATTGTGATTGCAGTTACTAAATAAACAGCAGAAAACATAAACAAGAGGGTTCTATACCTGGTTATCAGCAGCCCTGCAAAGGAAAACAGAAACATCAGCAGTAAATCGATGTAGCCATAACAGTTTCAAATATATGTGTTTAAGTCAATACAGAAACTGGATTATAGTGGTTTACAGGTTAAGTTTAATCTTTACCTAAAACCAAATACTGACTAGTGTCGGCTTCAATTATGTGTTTAAGTCAATAAAGAAATTGGATTATAGTGTTTTACAGGTTAAGTTTAATATTTACCTAAAACCAAATGCTGACTAGTGTCAGCTTCAATTAAGCATCTGATGGATTTTTCGTTATGAATTAAGAAACAGATTGAGGATTAACTCAATAAGAAGGACTAGCCTAAGTTAATCCCATTGGTTAAAAACATCAGGACAAAGCAGGCTTATCCATATTAACCCCATATCTTAACTCGTTGTCAAATGGACCCCTGATAACCACAGGATCTTGGTTTCATAGAAAGGCTTTTGTAAAAACAAAGTGCAAGTGAGATCCTTGAGAATGAAATGCTATTCCAGTGTCAAAAATTCATAATCAATATTCTTCATCAGATAGAAGTCAACTATCCATAAACAGAGTGCACATAACAACCCTATAATAAGGAATGCCCATGTAAAACCTCCATTTTTTATAGGGGAATCATAGCAAGGTCTGTGGACTAAGCTCTGGTGATTGGACCACACACGGGCCTAGCCCTTTGGAAACTGAGACAGGGTCTCACCTCAACCTAAGCCAGCCTAGTATGTTTACAACACTAATTATCCTTTTTTTTTGAGAAAGACTAATCATCCAATATATTAAACTGGAATCATAATGCTCCAAAAGAAAAAAATACCTTGCCCTTTGCAGCAATTCCCAATGCAATGGGCCCGTAGTCATATTAAATGCCCCGGGATAGCAAATTAAATGAGCACCTGGAATCATCAAGGAAATCATGAAAAGCAAAGTTATCCACAACAATTCCGCATCTAGATTAACAGTGTCCAGCAATCTAGAATATTATATTTGTGATCTGCAAAAGGTGCTAAATCTGAAGTATGTTGGGGAACCAAAATGTGAAAGGGAAATACATCTCATAAAAGGGAATCGAAAAGTCAAACCCAAGTATCTGTACTACATGTATTCCTGAAAAGTCTAACAAAGTACATAAACATGTCATTATATTTTGCATCTATTTTTATATATTTCATATTTCATATAAGTAGCCCAACATTTGCTTGAAGTACCACTCCTTCAAGATAATTTATGTCATACTTTTCAGTTTTTGGAGCAATATATGAGCTAAGCAAGAATCATTTCATGCTGAACAAAAACTTAAGAGGCAACCTCTTCCCAAGTGGTTAACTTGTTTTTATTCATGCCTTGGACGCAGTATGGTTTCACAGATTACAAATGGTTCAGTGACAGTTCACAATTTGTATACATTTCTAGGAGAAGCATGATTCAGTTTCCCAAGAAGAATAAGAAAAAGGTAAATTGAGGCTCGATCTTCACAATACTCTAAACTTGTCTCATTATTTCAACATCAAGGTATCCAAGAATAAAAACTTGAGGCTTGAAGGATATTATTGAAACATTGTTTTGGCTGGCAATCAGATCCCTGTAATTTCTAAAACAAAAATAACAAAAATGTGAAATTGATGGAAAAGGGAAATGGAAGAAAGACCTCTTGCTGCATACATCATAGCGAGTTCCTGGAAGCGAATGTCATAGCATATCCCTATACCAATACGGCCAACATCTGCAACAAAATAGATCATAATCAGCAAGAAACAGACTAGAAATTGACATAAAACAGTCTCATTTTTAGAAAGAAATCCCTACCAAAGGTTAGCAGGTTAGGCATTTGCCTATAGAGGGAGCAGAGTTCAAATTACACTAGAAGTGGACGGGATGCTATTAGGCGCAATGACGTGGTTATCCACAAATTCTCAGATAGAGAGAAAGACTGTCTAGTAAAAATTTGGTAGCAGATCTTTTATTTTGTGGGAACTATAAAAGGTCACAGCAATGATGGCCTTTTGCAATTTTACCATGGTCCCAAGATAAATGATGGCAGCCACAATAGATTCTTTAAAGATTAGATGTAACTGAATATGAAACATCCATCTTAATCAAATGGATGATTTTACAACTGCCTAAGTTGATGTGCAGTCATTGAAAATGCATAGATTGGGATGCTATGTTTAAAGGTCAAAACTTTGATCCAGAATTCACAAAGGTATGCCATACCTGTATCTACAATTGTAGGATGTTGTCCAGCACTAAGAGTCTTTGACTCCTTGAAGGTTATCTTCCCTGGTATATCAATGTCAAAAAGATGTATCTGCGTTCATGAAATGACTGATTAAAAATTGCATACTGGACCGTATAATAACAATGATTTCAAGCTGCTATTAAGAAAACAACAAAAACCTAGATACAAAAGTACAAGATATTATTATTGCAATTATAAAAATGGGAATTTATCTCCTACCTACAGCAATTCCTTAGAAAAAAACAGTGAAATCCAATATGGTTCCTGACAATTATCAAAATGCTAATGTATGAACATGGACTAATATGAGATAAGACGACTTTTGCCAACATGGAAAATGAAGGTGAGAAAAGACGTGCAAACACAGAGTAAAAATGATATTACTCTTTGGTGCACAACAAGTTCACAACTAGTTGACCATAGCTTCAGTAACCATGTGTTGCTTTGCACATGAAGATGCATGGTTCTACTACGAATTCAACTATCAAAAGAAACCTTCCTAGGAACACTTTCCCATAATAAAAATAAACAATAAAAGCAGCAGTTTCCATTAGTGCCAGGTCAAGTAGTCGCACAACATACATTTAGTCTATGAACTTTGTCGTTCAACCGCAAGTTTCAAAACCTACATCAAGCTTGACGCTGAAATAGTTAATCTGCACTAAACAATATTGTTGCCTCACAATGTATATACATAATTGACGTAGCAACAAGCGTGGTAGACGAGGAAAACACCGTTGCCTCTGTTAAGAATTCCTTGAATCCACAAGGAAGAGAGAAAATTCACTAAAGTAGAACTTTATTGAGAATAAAAGCTGTCCCCCGTCCATAGGACTGAAGGCCTATTTATACAAATACCAAAAATCCAATTTGAGTAAGTTTCTGGCTTCCCAAGTCCTAAACTAAATATAACTCAATTTAAACCCATTAATTGGGTTGGTAGAAGTTCTAAATAAGTTAACCTACGAAAATAAAATCCTAAATAAAGATTCATCCTTCCCAAGTCCTAAACTGAATAGGATTCAGTCCAAAATTAGTCTTGGGTTGGTGGAATCTGAGAATAAGAGTGAATCAAATCATAGAAAGGTACTAAGTAAGGTAAATCCTAAGTTTAAATATAAGAGTGAATCAAATCATTTGTCATGACCTCTTGACTTCTGAATTAGCTTCTTTTGATATTCTTGAACTTCCTTTGAGTGTCCTACATCAGTGTCCCCTTCTTATAAAGAACTCGTTCTCGAGTTACTTTGTCGTAATGTGCAGTCCTCAGGTGCATAGTAGTCAAACAAATCTTGAATATTAAAAGTGTTTGAGATCCCCAAATCCTTCGGGAGGTCGATGACATAAGCATTATTGTTTATCTTTCTTAGTATCTTCAATGGCCCAATTTTCTTCTGTTTCAGTTTGTTGTAAGTTCCAGCTGGAAACCGTTCCTTCCTCAAGTGCACCATCACCAGATCTCCTTCTTGAAACTCTTTTAAACGCTTATGAATGTCCGCTTTAATTTTGTATTGGGCATTGGATTCTTCTAACTTCTTCTTTACCTCAGTATGCACTTCAATAATTCTCTCCGCCATATTGTCTGCAGCTATGCTTGTTCCTGGTAATTTGGGCAACACCACCAAATCCAACGGGTGTTTTGGTGTTCTTCCATTGACAATTTCAAATGGCGATTTTCCCGTGGACCTGTTCTTCATGTTATTGAAAGCAAATTCAGCTTGTGCGAGTGCATAGTCCCACTGCTTTGGTTTGTCTCTTGCAAGACACAGAATAATGTTTACAAGTGTTCGATTCACCACTTCAGTTTGTCCATCTGTTTGTGGATGATAAGCACTACTAAATTGTAGAGACGTATCAAATCGCTTCCACAATGTCTTCCAAAAGTGACTTAGAAATTTTGTGTCACGATCAGAAATGATAGTCTTTGGCACTCCATATAGCCTTACAATCTCTTGAAAGAATAGATTAGCCACCCTTATTGCATCTGTTGTTTTCTTACATGGAATGAAGTGTGCCATCTTGAAAAATCTGTCGACAACAACAAATACTGAATCTAAGCCTTATTGAGTCCTGGGGAGGCCCAAAACAAAATCCATCGATAGATCCTCCCATGGGGCATTTGGCACAGGCAATGGGGTATAAAGGTCAGTGTTTTGAGAGCTTCCTTTGGCTGTTTGGCATACATAGCATCTTTGTACAAAGCGACCAACATCCCTTTTAAGTTGTGGCCAGTAGTAGCGCTATTCAACTAGTGCAATACTCTTGTCAGACCCAAGATGTCCTGCTAAGCCACTGCTATGCAACTCTTTCACCACCTTTTCTCTCAAGGAGCACCTTGGAATGCAAAAACGAGAACCCTTAAAGAGAAAGCCTTCATAGAGATATAAATTACTTCTTTGTCATGATTGACACTTTCTATACCCCTCTTTAAAATCTTCATCTTCAGCAAACAATTCCTTCAAATAATCAAACCCTTCAACTTCGTTGCTTATAGTTACTATCAAGGCTGCTCTACGGCTCAAAGCATCTGCCACCTTATTTTTTTGTCCAGATTTGTGTTTCAAAACATAAGTGTATTGCTGTAAGAATGACGACCATTGACCATGCATGCGATTCAAGTCCTTCTGGCTATTAATGAATTTCAAAGCTTGGTGGTCAGTATATAGAATGAACTCTCGTTGAATTAGATAGTGCTTCCAATGACGAACTGCTTGTACAACAGTATAAAATTCCAGCTCAAATGTTGACTACTTCTTTCGAGCTTCACTCAACTTTTCACTATAGAAAGCTACTGGTCCTCCTTCCTGGGATAGAACGGCTCCAATGCCTATGTACGAAGCATCACAATCTACCTCAAATAACTTCTCGAAGCTAGGCAATGCCAAAATAGGTGCAATAGATAACTTCTCCTTAATCAACTCGAAACATCTATTAGCTTCTTGAGTCCAGGAGAATTTGCGTTGTTTCAAACATTCAGTTATTGGTGCCATAATGGAACTAAAGTTTTTGACAAACCTCCGATAAAATGTCGCCAGACCATGGAAGCTTCTAACTTCTGATACACTTCTGGGTACAGGCCATTCCTTAATAGCTTTTACCTTTTTTTCATCAACATGAATGCCTTCAGCACTTACAACGGAACCTAAGAACACCAAGTGGTCAGTCATGAAATGGCATTTCTTTGAGTTGATGTACAACTTCTCCTTCTTCAACACAGTAAGTATTTCTGTTAAATGTTTTTTATGTTCTTCTTCATTATGACTGTACACCAGGATATCATCAAAGTAAACAACAACAAAATGACCAATGAAAGGTTTGAGTACCTGATTCATCAATCGCATGAAGGTACTTGGTGCATTTGAGAGTCCAAAAGGCATAACAAGCCACTCATAAAGTCCTTCTTTTGTTTTGAAAGCAGTTTTCCATTCATCTCCGGGTCTAATTCTGATTTGATGGTATCCACTCCTCAAATCTATCTTGGAGAACACCTTTGACCTTTCCAACATGTCCAACATGTCCTCTAAGCGAGGAGATTGGGGAATCTATTGTTACTTGATTCGGTTGATAGCTCGGATCTTCTACAACACATCCGCCAACTTCCAATCTTTCTTAGGTGTCAATAAGGCTTTGAAATGCACATGGCTCACTGCTGTGACTCTGACCATTCCTTTTCTGATCAACTCCTAAACCTTGTCTTGTAAAATTTGTGACTCTTTTGGACTCATTTTGTAGTGGGGCAGATTTGGTAAACTCGCTCCAGGAACAAGGTCAATGTGGTGCTGAATATCTCTCATTGGGGGTAGTTCATCAGGAAGATCATCGGGCATGATTTCCTTGAATTCATCTAGGAAGGGTTGCAAGCCTTTTGGAACTTCAGTGGGCATTGTCTCCATTCCTTTCTCAATCACAACAAATATTTGGTATGTCTCTTTAACCTCGTTTATAAAATTTTGCACAATCAAGAAGGAGTGACCCTCCTCTTGTAAACTTTTGAATCGACGTTCTTCGCCAATGGGGGTAAGGATAATTTTCTTTCCATCTTTGAAGAAGATGTAGCGATTGTCTCGCCCACGATGTGTAGAATCTCTATCAAATTGCCAAGGTCTGCCAAGAAGAATATGACATGCATTCATCTCCACAACATCACAGGTTACCTCATCCTTGTAGAATTTTCCCAAGGAAAAATAATTGCCACCGTTCAGTTACCTTGGTTTCGCCAACCTTTTTAATCCAGCCGATCTTGTAGGAGAAGGATGTGATTCTGTCTTCAATTGAAGCTTGTCAACCATAGTCTTGGAGATGATGTTTTCACTGCTTCCTCCATCAATAATCATGTCACAGATCTTGCCATTTACTGTGCATCGAGTGCGAAAGATATTGTGACGTTGTAGGTTTTCCTCTTGCTTTGGGATGTACATCAGATTTCGAACTACTAAAGATGACCGTTCACCATCAGGCTTCTCGAATATTCCATCTTCATAGTTTTCTTGATCACAAGCTAGATCATCATCTTTTAAGTCATGTAAATTGTCAGCAACAAAATTATCTTCAATAACCAAGTTCACAGGTTGTCGTGCTGGACAACATTAGAACGATGTTCCAACTTTTCCCCATACCACCCGATACGCACACCACTTTAGATCAGGATTTGAACTTGGGTTATTTGTGAGTGGCATTCCTGATGGCCTTGTAAGGTCTGCTTCAAGACTCACTTGTGTGGGAGGTCGAGAAGGTTGTGTAGCTGCACCTCTATTAGGAATAGATTGTGGTTCTTTTGAATTCTCACCAATGGTTCTCCCCACCTGATTTCTGATGACAGGTCGCTCCAATTGGGACTCCACACGAGTTGCACTCCTCACAACCTCATTAACCGTCCAAATAGGTTGTAAAGAAATCCTATCTTGGATGGTTATGCATAGCCCACCGATGAATCTTGCCACTTGATGAGATTCAGTCTCTATTAGATTATTACGTACTGATAGGCGATAGAACTCCTCAGCATATGCCTTCACACTGTGATTACCCTGTCGACAATTTTGATATTGCTGAAAGAGTACCTGGTCATAATCTATGGGAAGGAATTGCTTTTCGAGAAGAGTCTTCATCCGTGTCCATGCTCGAATTGGAGCTTTATTTTGGCGTGTCCTTTCCAACTGGATGCGTTCCCACCATGCTGATGCACCCCCCTTGAGTCGGTAAACAACAAGCTTCACTTTCTTCGAATCTGGAATCTCCATGTAGTCGAAGAACTGTTCCACTTCAGCAAGCCAATCGAGAAAATCTTCGATCTGAAGTTGGCCATTGAAAGATGGGAGATCAATCTTCAAGCGAAAATCATGACGTCTATCATGCTCAGAAACTGGTTGGAGAAGGATGTCTTTAACTTTTTCGTCGCTGGAATTTTCAAGGATTTGTAAACCCTTTGGATTCACTTGCGGAGCCTTTCCTCGACCAATTGGATCGCGAGTCACTTCATTGATCCGTCGACGTGGTTGATTTAGGCCTTCAAGTTGATACATCCTCAGCATCAACCTTGCAAGTGAGTTTTGGATTGCCTCCATGGTCGAATCAAAATACTCACGGCTGATGTGATTACCCACAGGAGCACCGTCCCTAGGGTTGTTGCTGGTTGCGTCGTCGTTAGACATTAAGTAAGGAGAGCCTCGATTTGATACCACTTGACATAGCAACAAATGTGGTAGACGAGAAAAACACCGTTACCTCTGTTAAGAACTCCTTGAATCCATAAGGAAGAGAGAAAATTCACTAAAGTAGAACTTTATTAAGAATAAAAGTTGTCCCCCGTCCATAGGACTGAAGGCCTATTTATACAAATACCAGAAATCCAATTTGAGTAAGTTTCTGACTTCCCAAGTCCTAAACTAAATATAACTCAATTTAAATCCATTAATTGGGTTGGTAGAAGTTCTAAATAAATTAATCTACAAAAATAAAATCCTAAATAAAGATTCATCCTTCCCAAGTCCTAAACTGATAGGATTTAGTCCAAAATTGGTCTTGGATTGGTGGAATCCGAGAATAAGACCTAAGACATCATAATGAAGAGAATTTTAAACATAGAAAGGTACTAAGTAAGATAAATCCTAAGTTTAAATAGAAGAGTGAATCAAATCATTTGTCATGACCCCTTGACTTCTGAATTAACTTCTTTTGATATTCTTGAACTTCCTTTGATGTCCTACGTCAATAACTACTAGCATGCATGCAAACATATATCTCTGCGTAGCACATGTGGTTAGAATCTAAATTGAACAAAACCAAGCTGCTTCAGAGCTACTGTCCAAACCAAAAAAACTCAAATACCTTTCGGTGCTTGCCCTTGAGCTTCCCATCTGCACCAAACACGCAACAAGTATTATACAAGAGCTCCCCTGATCGCTCTGGGATCGAACCACCAACCACAGTAATCTTCAGCTTCCGAGAAACCTCAGACAGCATTGAAAAGGACGGCGCCGCATCACCGCCCGCTTCAATATCCTCCGCATAAACCGGAAAACAATTGTTCGAGTATGGGCTATTCCATATCTCCTAATGATCAAAGTAACACCAAATCAGTGTAAAGAAAACCTCATTTTTCTGACCAAAAAGGGGTAATTTGGAATCCCACGGGCAAGAGGACAAGCTGCGCGCCCTTTCCTGCGGCCTCCTCAATCGCGCGGCGAGCGTGGTCGATGTTCCTCTCTTTATCCGCAGTCACAGATAGCTGGCACAGAGCGATCTTGAACTAAAAACCACCAAGAGAATCGAAGAATCAGGAAGTCAGGTCTATAGAAGTGTGATTCCGCGAATTAGATCAACAACAAGTTCCAACCTTGGAGACTGGGGGCGATGGGAGCTTGACGGCGGGAGGAACCCTAGCCTCATCCGGCTTGAAGGCGGATGCCATGGCAGCGAAGCGGCGGAGCTGGAAGCGAGAAGGGGAGAGCCGAAGAGGAATTCTAGGGTTTCTAAAGAGCTGGAGGGGTTGGACAGGTCGGTGAGCTAGTGGAATGGAGCCGACGGTGACGACAGCGGCGATGCCGGGTCTCATTTCGGGGAGGGAGAAATAGTGAGCCGAAACGGGTGAAGGCGCCGGCTCGCGATACGGTTACTCGCGGTGGAGGCTGGTCTGCAACTTGGTTCGAGCGAGGTCGGCCGTTGGTCCATCTCGACCGGAGGTAGAATCGGTCCGGCTGGTCCCCGTATGCTAGGACACCATGTGCAAATAAATATCCTAATCCACGGGGGTGAATTTAAATTTCCCTTTTTAAAGAATTTTTGCTTGTAAACCCTTAAAGACTTATCTAATTGCATCGTTACCTTAGAAATAATATAATTGCACCTATATTTTTAAAAATTTAAAATATGCGCACAAATTCGTTTTAATGAACCAATGTCTTCTCCATAGTTTCATCGCTTTGGGCTAATCACCTTCAACCATTTTTTAGAAAATATTGACTTTTAGGTAAAAATAAGTTATTAAAAAAATAGATAATCATTTTGGTAACCAGCCAAGTTAAATTCTAATCCCGAAGTGAATTTTGTTGATATTGAAATTACATTTTTTTTTTGGAAATACGAGTATAATTAGACAAGTTTCTACGCGTTGACCGGCACCCGCCAGATGATGACCGCCCCGGCGAGCATCAGGAGCATGACCACCAAGCCCGCCGACCTCTGGCGGCCCCCGCTTCTCTTCTCGCCAGCCAAGATCGCCACACCGGAGAGCACCAGCATGCAGGTCATGTCATTGACGAGCGAGGCGGAGACGGCGCCCGATCTCGGAGTGCACGAGCTTGAGCTCGGCGGCAATGCGGACGACCACCGGGGAGGCCGTGTTGACGAAGAGGAGCACGACGATTGCGCTGACCGAGATCAGGCTCCCCGATGATCCCAGGCTCTCTTAAAGATATCCCGTTAGCACAACGGCCAGGGTGATGGAGGCAAAGAAGCCCCCAGCGGCCACCACGGCGGGACCATGAGGCCGATCATCGTGCTGGCGCCCAAAAGGTGGGCCTTGTCGGAGTCGAACACGCTCGTCCTCCAGTCCGTGATGCGGCCGAACACTGATGGGCCGATGATGATCCCCGTCTGCAGCAATGCAGAACTAGAAAGACCATTCGTGCGTGTAGGAAAGATGACAAAATGAGAGGACGATAAGAAGAAGAAGAAGGCCACAAAAAGATGAAGAAATGGGAGGCATTCGTGGAGGAAGGATGAAGAAATGGGAGGAAGAGAAGAAGACCACGAGAAGAAGAAGAAGAAGAATTACGAGGATCTGAGAGACGGCGCTGGGCGGACCAAGGCGGTGGAGGAATAGGTGGACAGCGTGGGAGAGGGCGATGACGAGGGCGGTGCGCATGGCAGTGTGGAGGACGTCCCCATAGTCTTTGTTCTGGATGACGCGGTGGAGCTCGCCGGGGGCGACCCGGGGGTTGAACGCCATGGCTGGGTCTCCGCACCGGCGCCGGCAAGCCGAGCACGTGAGATGGCTAATGGCGACGTCAGGGTTCCATGGATGAAAGGGAGAAGATAAATATTGTAAATGATTAATGGAGACTATGTCAGGCAATAGGTTACTGCCGAGATAATCCCATCCCAAATAAATAAATAAATAAATAAAATTAGATTAGGAAAAGGATTCCTATATTTAATAAAAAAAAATTTTTAATTAAAAGCAGCTGACATTTTAAATATGCATCCAAATCCGTCCTCGTATTCTGAAAAAAAATCGAATAAAATGTGCATCCAAGTCCAGCCCGCTGCCCCAGCTGACATTTTAAATTAGAAAAATATTTTAAATGCACCCTGAAAATTTTTGAATTGAGTAAAACCTCCCATTAATTTTTTAAATTTTTCAAAAAATCTTTCCTTAGCAACTGCTAATATAAAAAATTCAAGAATAATATAATAGGTATTGTAGCATATTATATTATATCATAATAGTATTATAAAGTAATATAATAATATATAATAATATTATAATAAGATGTGAATAATATAATAATACTGTAATAATAATATATACTTAGAAATTAGCTATTATGATTAAAAAATATATGTTCTCTATGATTAGTTTTAATTTAATAATTATTTTTTAATTGTATATATTTAATTTAATTTGATCATTTTATTTTATTTTTATTATATTAGTTCGATTTTAATTATTTTATATTGTTTCTATCATATCATATTAGTTTTGACCGTTATTATAGTTGTTAAAATATTATTATAATATTTATTACAGTACTTTAATAATATTAAAATATCATTAAGAGTGAAAATAAAATATTTGTTATATGATAAGGACTGAATGAAAATTTTAAAAATTAGAGAAAAATTTTGTACAATTTAAAATATCCTGGATTGATCTGGGAATTTTTCGAACCGGTGCGAACTCAACGGGTGGAAACTGTCGCCTGTTTCCCGCCACGTCGAATTTCAATCAACCATCTCTTCATCATCATTCCTTCGAAACTTTACCTTCATTCTTTCTTCTCTTCTTCCTCATCTTTGGAATCTCTCAACCGTGGCTTCTCTGTCGTCGCCTCGCCCGTGCACGTCGCTGGGCGGCGGCCGAGAGACAACACGTTCTTTGAGCATCCATGGAGGCTTTGGACATGGATGGTCACGACGCATTCGATGCAGGTTTTGATTTCTCTATTCCAGATGAGGACTTGCGCCAAATTCTTGAACTCTCTGCTCCCGACTTCGACGAACAACTTATCCCGCCGCTGCCTCCCGATAGCGTGACTGCTTTGGAACCCGGCATCGCGAGACAGTGCCCGCCGGTATCCGAGTTCAATGGGAATGTTCTTCCCCTCCCGTTGGATTGCAGTAGATGTCACATACTGAGAGAGGTGGTTCATATCAATGGTACGTGGAGAAGTTAAAAGTTTTGATATTTTTCTATTGTAAAGATCAAACTGGTTCTAGTTTCGTTTTTTATTTGAGTTCCATTTTTTGCAGGAGAGAAGAGTATGAAGCTTGAGATCCATGGAGGGATGGACGAGTTTTATCACGCAAGGCTTGATGTTTATCATAACGTCCAAGGGTTCCTGCAGCCGATGCAGCTATCCTACTTTGAGTAAGTTTTTGCCATTAGACCCCCAAGTTCTCATCTCTCAGTCAGAATCTTGGAATCCTATTTTCACTACTGAGATCACAAATTTGTCGATCTAGTCCAGTACAACAAGATGAATGTGATAAATCATAATGAGGTTCTTCTATATTGGTACAGTTTCCGTAATCAAGGCTTTGAGGAAGTGAAGCAATTCCTTACTGATTATGGTCGATTAAGGTTGCTAGATCAGTACATCGTTGTTCAGGACTCACTCTCTGGATTCCATGATGCCTTGTGTGTGAAAATGAACGACGACTCGGCTAACGCAAGCATTGACATACCTTGTTTGCCAGAGCAAGGTTGGAGACCACTCAGCTCTGTTAGTTTCATCCCTCAAATGCTTTTCCCTTCACTAATTAGTACAGGATTTTGTGTTATGTACATTTTTAATTTGTTTTCAGAGTTGATTACCACTTTCATCTTTTCTTAAACGACATCAGGACTATCCCAATCCAAGCCGACACCAGGAAAAGGCAGCAGCGATCCAAATCAAGTTCCAAAGACTGGAATTGCCGCACAAGTATTCATTCTTTTTGATCGATTAAGAAATAATGTATCTTAGGGATAACGTCAAATGCTTATTGTTTGTGTGGTGAAACAGAGGGAAAGAACAGGAAAGCTACACTTAAGAGATCTGGCCGGCGTATTCCACCTTCCGATAGTAGAGGCTTCAAAAGAATTTGGTTTATGTCCTACCGCAATCAAAAAAATATGTCGGAAATACGGGATGAGCCGCTGGCCCTATCGAAAGGTCACTTTCTTGACAATTATTTCTTCCGAAAAGCTTTGCTTCGCTGTTTCTTCTCCAGTTTTATCTAATCTATCCTTTCCAATGGAACAGGTCAAAAGTGTAGATAGGATTATGTTAAAATTACAGCAAGAGCTTCGAAGCAAAACAGGACTAGAAAGAGTGAGCACCCTTGCGGAGATTGAGAAGCTTAGGAGAAAAAGAAGTCAAATTTGTGCAGGACAGTTATCATAGAACAACAAAACTGATTGATTATGATTAATATGTTCCAAGGTGTACATACCAATGCTTTTGTGACATAACTCATTCTTGGATGAAAGGAAATAATCGATGGCCTTTTAACTTTTTCCTTTTTCCTCTTTGATTTTTCTGCTTATTGACACTAACCTTCAATTTTTCGTGTCCTTGAACATAAAGTTGCTCGTGTGAAATGATAATTACACTTATTCCAAGATAAGGGGCACATTTTATGCAGTCATACAAAAAATTTACATTTGAGAAAGAATACTGCTAGGCCAGTATTCACCATCCAACCTTAAGTTACAGCAATTGCGAAAATTATGCTCATGAAAATCATGCTCGGAGACGCACGAGCATACCTTGAATATGAACTGTTCTGTTGCGGAAAATATCGATGTCCACCACAATTTACGATGTAGAAGAAGAACAGAAAAGAGGAAAAGATAGCACACAAGAAATATATGTGGCGAAGAAGATCCAGATAATAATGTATTGATGAGAAGAAAAAGAGAAAATTACAACGATGGAGATGAAACTCTAATATCACCAACTCTCACAAAAGACTAAGTAGCCTAACCGTCACAAGACGTATTGAGAGTATTGATTTATATCTCTCTCTCTCTCACTCTATATTGAAATCCTTACATCAATGGTGTATTTATAGATGTGGCCTAATGATGTTTGAGTCAAAGTAGAAGACTAACTCAAATAAGACTTCTACTAATTTAAGTCTTCTAGTAGAAGATAAATCTAGATAAAAATTAGGCCAACTAGATAACTTCCAAATATAATTAAGACTATCCGGAAAATCCGGATTCGAGACATCATAAAGCCAACAATCTTCACCTTGGCTCGAATCATCTTATTCTCTGAATTTGAATCTTCAATAAATGTCTTTGTCATTACCTGCTGAGATAGGATCAACGACCTTAAACATTGATCAAGTCCAAACTGAGCTTGAACTTGTCAATCGGAATCACCTTCGTCAACATATCTATAGGATTTCTTGAAGTATGAATCTTTTGTAAAGAAATCTCGCCGTCTTCAATAATATCCCGAATAAAATGAAATCGGACATCTAGATGCTTTGATTTGGCGTGGTACATTTGGTTCTTCGCAAGGTGTATGACGCTCCGACTGTCGCAAAAAATAGGAAGAATATGTTGAGAAAAACCAATTTCACTTGCCAAACCTTATAACCATAGAGCTTTTTTGACGACTTCTGTAGCTGCCATATACTCAGACTCTGTTGTAGATAATGCTATAGTTGACTATAAGGTACACCTCCAATTAATAAGTCATCCACAAAGAGTGAAAAGATAACCAGTAAGGGATTGACGTCGATCAAGGTCTCCAGCATAGTCTGAATCGACGTAGCCAATAATTTTGGCATCTTGCACTGTGTTCCAGTCGAAATATAAATCAATATTAAGAGTACCTTTGATATATCTTAATAGCCATTTCACGGTCTGCCAATGCTCCTTTCCTGGATTTACCATGTAACAACTAACAACGCTGACTACTTGTGCAATATCATGTTTTATGCATACCATAACATACATTAGACTTCTAACAGTACTTGAAAATGGGATATTCTCCATGTATGCATACTCTTCATCTGTAGAAGGACATTGTTGAGCTGAAAGCTTGAAGTGAGATGTCAAATGAGTATTAACGGATTTTGAATTTTGCATGTGAAAACGAGAAATAATCTTCTCGAGATACTTGCTCTGTTTGAGCCATAATTTTCCATACTTTCGATCTCAATCAATCTCCATACCGAGAATCTTTCTTGCAACACCTAAATCTTTCATCTCAAATTCTTTTTTCATTTTAAACTTTAAATCATTCAGTAGATAGATGTCTTAAGTAGCGATAAATATATCATCAACATAAAAAAACAACATAATAAATGAGTTATTGACATGCATCTTAAAATAAACACAACAATCATGTTTGCAGTGCATGAAATCTTGTCCCAGTATAAAATTGTCAAACCTTTTATACTATTGCCTTGGAGACTGTTTTAAACCATAAAGTGATTTGTTCAACTTGCAGACAAAATTTTCCTTGCCTTCTTGGATGAACCCTTTAGGCTGTTGCATAAAAATTTGTTCTTCTAATTCTCCATGCAGAAAGACAGTTTTGACATCAACCTGTTCTAACTCAAGATTATGAAAAGCAACTAAAGCAAGTAGAAAACGAACAGATGTGTGTTTAACCATAGAAGAGAAAATTTCATTAAAGTCAACACCCTCCTTTTGTGAATACCCTTTTGCAACTAAACGGACCTTGAATTTAATACCATCTATCTCAGAAAAATCCTCTTTCTTTCGAAATATCCACTTGCAACCAATTGCTCTTTTATCTTTTGATAACTTCACCAGATCCCAAGTATGGTTCTTTTGAAGGGAATCCATTTCTTCATTCATAGCAGCTTGCCACTGAGAAGAATTATTATCCTGCATTATTTCTTTATAGGAAGAAGGATCACCATTGTCAGTAACTAAAGCAAAAACTACCATATCTTCAAAACCATACCTTTCAGGTGATTTTATTTTTCTTTGAGATCTTCGAAGTGGAGTCTTTTCAGAAACTTGATTTTTAGAATTTTCTTGAGAGTTGGGCATACCTTGAATATCTTCTTCTGAAGGAATTACATGCTCCACCTCCACTTGCATTATATTATTGGGATCTTTCTTGAGAGATTTTAGCATAACACTTTCATCAAATACTATATCTCTCTCGATAATTACATTTGCAATAGTAGGATCCTACAAACGATAGCCTTTGACATCTTTGGCATAACCCAGGAAAATACACATTTTGGAATATACATCTAACTTATCCTTGACAACATACACATAAGCAGGGCAACCAAAAATCTTTAAAGAAGAATAATTTGCAGGTTGACCAGTCCATATCTCTTCAAGAGTATTGCAATTAATGGTTGTTTGAGGAGAGCGATTCACAATGAAACATGCTGTATTGATTGCTTCTGCCCAAAAATCTTTATCAAGATTAGCTGTACTGAGCATACTACGTGCTTTCTCCAACAAGGTTTTGTTCAACCTTTCAGCCACACCATTTTGTTGAGGTTTTCCTGGGATGGTAAAGTGACGTTTGATGCATTCATCTTCATAGAGAGAACGTTACCCAAATTATCATCAGAACTCCCTTTAACAACTAACAGTTGTTCTTTAGCTTGCTCTTTAAATTGAGATTCTCTTTCTTTCTTTACTTTGAGCTTCCAACAATCTTTAATTGCATGTCCCATCTTCTTACAATGCCTGCAGTTTATTTCTTTGGATTTGGATCTAGAACGACCTGTCCTTGATCTTTCTTTGGTACGACCTCTGACAATTAATGCTTCTGAGTGTGACACATCCCCTCCAATCTTTTTCAAATATTCATTAGATAGAAGGGCAGCAGAAATATCGTCACATTTCAAATCCTTTCCATACATGAGAGTAGTTTTAAGATTCTCAAGAGAAGGAGGTAAGGACGATAATAAAATAATTGTCTTGTCTTTATCTTCAATTTTAACATCAATGCTTAACAATTGAGAGACAAGTTTATTGAAAGCATTAAGATGATCAACTATATTTATATCTTCTGTCATTCGAAAATTGAACAGCTTCTACTTTAAATAAACTCGATTTGAGATAGACTTACTCATATATTGTTTATCCAGCTTTTTCCATAACTCTGAAGATGATGTTTCATCAAAAAACGGATAGAGTACCTCATCGGTGAGATTGAAGATGATTGTGCTATGTGCACCAGCCTTCTAGTTTTCCTAGACATTTTCGGTGACATCTTCATGTTTGACGTCTTCCAATGTGTGTCTCAACCCTTGTTAAGTAAGAATTGTATGAACTCTTGCTTGCCAAATAGGAAATCCTTGCTTTTCATTGAATTTTTCTATATCGAACTTCGTAGTAGACATATTAAACCAAGCTCTGGTACCACTTGTTGCGGAAAATATCGATGTCCACCATAATTCACAATGTAGAAGAAGAACAGAAAAGAGGAAAAGATAGCACACAAGATATATATGTGACGAAGACGATCTAGAGAATATTGTATTAATGAGAAGAGAAAGAGAAAATTACAACGATGGAGGCGAAACTCCAATATCACCAACTCTCACAAAAGACTAAGTAGCCTAACCGTCACAAGACGTATTGAGAGTATTGATCTATATCTCTCTCTCTCACTCTATATTGAAATCCTTACATCAATGGTGTATTTATAGATGTGACCTAATGATATTTGAGTCAAAGTAGAAGACTGACTCAAATAAGACTTCTACTAATTTAAGTTTTCTAGTAGAAAATAAATCTAGATAAAGATTAGGCCCACTAAAGAACTTTCTAATATAATTAAGACTATCCAGAAAATCCAGATTCGAGACACCATAAAGCCAATACTGTTCTTGGTGGGTGGCGAACTTCTTCCATTTCTGCTATTGCAGTGGCAAGCCTATACTTGATATCAGGTTGATCACAGCATTCAATGAGCCCTGTGAAAGACACTGATGAGGAGATAGTGGACTTCCCTTCAAGCCTGGAGATCACTAGTAAATATCCATTCCTCCTGGTTTCTTTCAAGTGTTCCCGAAGCCCAGCGCGATCTGCTGAGAAGTCTTTCCACACTTTGTAGATGCACATGAAGCCCTACCAGGTTGAGATTGGAGATACTTCATGACTTTGAATAGACAATGAATCCAGGTGATGCGTTGAACATCACAAACCGTCCCACAGATTAAACATATTACATACCTCATCGGATCTCTTGATGTCCATGCCAAACCTTGCTTCTCCATACTCTGCAGTAAGGATTACTAACGTCTCTGCAACCCCAGGCAGAAACCACAGCCGGATAGCTTGGACAAATTCAATAGTTGATTTCTGGTTTTTTTGCCTGCTAGAACTCATGTCTTTCCTAGAAGCCTGGCTGTCTAGGTCTGTCTTTGGCCTTTGGGTAGATTGAAAGTGAGAACATGAAGCAAAAAAATCCATTACACATATGAAAGTGCCATCAAGTAGAATATGCAACTCATTTAGCTTTATAAGGAGAAAATGTTCATATAACAAGCAACGGACACAGTTTCAGATAACATTTTTATGTTTTCTTTTAGTCTTAGACTGTTAACATCCTAAATTTTGAGATTAACGTTCTATCCTGTGCACGGAACAGTTAGGTGTATGACAGCAATACTTCGACCTTCCTCGTAAGTGAAAATATGTACCATCCAACTTTTACTCAATTTTTAGCATAGAATGCTTAGAGTAGGTCTCAAGAAGACCAGTGAGAGCAGTTATACCGAGCTATCTGTTCTGTTTGGATGTTGACAAACACTAGCGGCACACCAGAGGAGGCGGCCGCGGAGAACCATGCCATGGATCTACTGCTGATGGGCTCAATGCCATGTTCATTAGAAAAGGGCATGAAGAGGACGGAGCAGATTATAGTGCAATGACGGTCCGGAAGATCAGTCCCAACCTTCTTCCAATCATACATGATGCTCTTCCTTTTGTTGAGCCTTACAGTATCCACATTGATCATCCTCCTCATTTCTACATTCATAATTGCATATACCAGTACCCTCTTAACCCAATCCATCCATTTGCCTTTCTTTTCTAACGGAAGTGCAATGGCATAGCACCTCATCCATTAGAGTGTTTAAGAAAAAAGACTTGAAAAAATATCATAGAGGAGCACCTTGAAGTTCTGTACATTCATCTGGTGTCAGATCAGCCAAGATGGCGACATGCCGTTCGCCCCCGACTGCTCGGATGGTGAACCTGCGTTGGAGCCTAGACCATCGCTCGACGGTGACACAAACCTTGAGCTTGAGAATTGCATTGCCCCTTCTAACCTTGTACAAGATGATCACACAAAAACAATGCATAAGACAACAGAATCAGCAAGAACATATTCAAGATCTGCCACGGGAAACAAGATCGCTTGCAAGAAAACCTTGATCCCAAACCAACTCCGAGTGGCGATATAACTGGCCGAGTGGCGATATAACAAGATCCCGCTTCTTCCCCCTGCCCAAAATGAAACTCTCCTGCATGTCAATTCCATCCTCTTCCAAGGCCACTCCTTTGATGATGTCCCCTGGCAGTGGCATGCTTTCGTCCCATTCCGCCTCTGGCATCTCATCCTTCACCTGCTTCACGCATACTACAGTCTCTTTCCCGGCCATGACCGGAGCTGCCCAACAAATATGCATTAAAGACTGAGAAAGCAGTTGTGCTAGGTAGAGATCCAAAAGGCACCACTCGCAATAAAAACAGCTAGAAGATTGAGTAAAAATTCGGTAAAAGCAATGCACCAAGTATGGACATTGTTAGCTACATCCGTTCATGTTAGTCCCATCCCGTTGCCTAAAGCATAACACCACAAATGGAGAAACCTGGCCTGGCATATATTGTGGAGATGATCGCAATAACGACAACCAACCCATTTCACATAAAAACAAGCAATCATAGTAAACTCGGAATACCATATTATTTCAAACAATCATCCTGCTATATATACGGTCGCTGTTCAATTGTTTTATAACGAAGTAAATCCGGCGCAGACACCCAGTTTCTGAAATTCATGGAAGGTGGAAAAGAAACTGTGACGCCCCCGACCCAGTACGATATTGTTCCTGGGCGTCTGCAGCCCACAGCCCATCCGACCCCAGGATTTTGTTTTTCAGAAACCAAACAGGGAATATCTAGGTATTACTTTGCAACAATAAAGATACTAAATGATATAAAACTTGATGTTTCTGACACTTGTAAAGCACCATTACATAATCAATGGTACATAGCTTGTCTATTGAATCTGAGGGAACTACACCAAGAATGCAAGCTACAATTAATTTCACCTGCACCTGAATACACAGCTCAAAGAATGACTCCAGGTAGATGAATCAATATTTGTTGCAATTTTACAACTTCGTAATTGTACTTCGGCAGGGAGTGGATGGTCTGTCCTTCCATCCCTGGCTTCTATGGCAAGACATCACACATACAACACATGATAGATGGAAATGGCACTATTAAGCAGCATGGATTCCAGAAGTTTGCTTTCCCTCTGGCCACAGCTTAAGCAGTACGTGATCCTAATATCACGCCCTGAGGAGCAAGCTCTTGAAAATGATCAGCTAAATTCACAGCGGTAAGTTAATCTTCTCAGACCATTTGAAAATATCAGAATAGAGCCGATCACCACCCAAGTCTTCACCAGTGGCCCCAGCAGCCACTCTAAGAACATCTTCAATGAGAGCGAAGTTGCCCAAAATATCCACATGTGCACCACTCTGAGTGCCCCGGCCCTCCAAGAGGTTCGCTGGAGGGAAATGATCATACTCCCTTATGTAAGTCTTGATGCCAGAAGGATTAAACCTTGTTTTCCCACGCCAGCCTTTTGCACACATGAAACCTGCACTCAGAACTGGTACTGTCTCATCACCGTTGACTGTGTAGACACCTGCTTTCAAACAGCTATCTTCACTTTTATCATCAGCTGACGTATCAATCTGGAAAGGGATGACGCACTCAGAGGGAGTTCCTAACTTGTATACATATGCTCTTTCGGTAGGTATCCCTACCCCATACAAAGCATAAATCTCCATATCAGGAGCATTTGGTAGTCTGAAAAAGAGAACAAACAACAAACAATTAATATGTCAATGTTCATATAGTAACACTTTAAGTTGCCTCTTTGTTTGCTGAAATGAAAATTTTCATAGAATGCTATGTACCCAGTTTAAACAGCAAGTATTAAGTTCTTACTTTGTTTCCAAAGGGTTTGACCAGTATTTGTAGTGCTCATATTTGGGATCATCCAAATCATCAGCAATCCCATGTGAAAACTGAGCATCCCCGCGCTGCATCATTTTTGGTGCGACAAAATGAAGAAGGTCCAGGACATCAGAAGCCGTGTAAGTTTTGTAATCAGCAACTGCCTTTATTCCTCCCCAACCGATCTCCTGATACTCCGTCCAAACATCATGACACGAAGCATTTGAGTGGGCGAAGTTATTGCCTTTAACAGCATCCTGTAGACCAGTAACTAAAACATATTATTGGGTAACTAAACATCTTTTTGTATGAGGTTACAAGTAATAGACACACAGAGTCGGGAGAGAGAAACTAGATAAGTATGAATTTCACTAGCATATCATCAGACTTGACTGAAATCTTCACCCGGAAATCTGCTTGCTCAATTTTGGCAGCAGGTGACTCTGCTATGCCTTTTCCAAATGATATCATCCTTCCATAATTGACCTTGCTCGAGTGTAAATCATAAATTCTAGTTTGAGCATCCTCAGAAACATGAGAGACGTTGTTACTGTGCTTTTTGCAGTTATAGCCTTCTTCTCCCGACCAATCTAGACCACCCCAAATAGTCTCACCGCCTTTGGGAATCATTGACATGGTTGAGTCCCATGTGCGAGATAGATGCATAAGATGCTGCAAGGTTTGAAGGTGGAACATATCAGAATCTAGTACACCAGGTGCAATGGCCCTGCAAATAGAGGAGGCAATAAATATTAAGGTTATTCCAGTAGTAGTCCACAGCCAATTCAGAAATTGAGCATAATACTTCAAAGGAACAGAGAGAAGATGTAAATGGCAAACGTTTTTAAATGATTTCCCAAAATATGTGGTTTCATCAACTCGTGATCAGCTTCTTCGAACTTAGCAACGTGAAGTGTAACAACTAAATATATTGTTTACACAAAACACAAATGACAGAGACTAATTTTACAAAATAAGGTAAACATTGCATATGCATTCAAGCATGTGTTCGAAACATCAAGTATTAATTTACTGAAGAACAGAAATAGTGCACAACTGAGTGGCAGCTATAATTTTCTGCCATGTGCAAGGATAACGATACAATCAAAATTTTCAAAGTTTTAACAACTTTGCAACCCATTGTTCATTAATGCAGGCTACTTAAATCAAGTACCCGCAAACGAAATGCAGAATACAGAAATGACAGCAGCTCTGTAAATAATAGATAACTTGCTACTGTCACACAAGAAACTATTCCATTCAATCCTCGTATGCAGGGGAAAGGGTAAACTTAGAGAGAAAGTAATAGAACTTTGGGAATACGCAACTGGATCATAACAACAATTGCACTACCTGGCAACAGCAACATCCTTGGCTTCAGCAGAGAATAGTCCTGCAACAGCTTTTGGAACACCTAAGAGAGGTCCCCCTATGTTCATCACTGCCTTTATGTGCTTGGCACACCAATCCGATCCACCCCCACCACCCATTGGAGCAGGTGCCTCAACCCACTTCATGAAATGCAAGAAATACAACACTCCCATTGAATGTGGAATTACCACCACTTTATTGCCTCCATTTGTAGCTACCATGAGTTCTATGTTAGCCTTTATCCTTCTAAGACTTTGATCCCGCACCTTTTTATTTGATATCCAATCAGCAGTAAGTACTCATCCAAAAATAACCATAAAAAATAGCATTGATACTTTAATTTAGACGAAGAAACAAGGGCTTCAAAAAGCTTTCATAAACATCAAGAAATCAAGAATGTAAAATAGAAAGGTTAAGTCAAAAGAGTTGGATGTGGAAAAATACTTCAGTATTTTGAAAAGAAATTCTCCAATCATATGCTGCCATATACATGGTCTTCTCTTCATACCCTATGCGAGCCAAGTTAGCAATTAGAACTGCCCAAACAAAGTAACCGGGTGCAAAGTAATCTGCCGCAACAAGTCCTGTAACTGGCCTAACTCTGATGCCTGGAGGATCCAATCCAGTTTCATTGTCCAGTGACATATGTTCCATCCAGCATGAAGGCCTTAGAAAGTCCAGATCAGCAAACATGAAAAGAATGAATGAACTCAGATTGGTTCATGAATGTAATTGCTCATGATGTTTAAAGAAACAGGAAATTTGCAGTGCAATGCATCTGAATTTTTCTTTGTGGCACTCAGTAGCCTACGAGAGCTAAAATTTTCTTTTCCTTTCATTTGTACAGATGCAAACCCCATCTTTTATTAACTACCAAACAGAAAACACAAATACTTTCCTCATCCTCAAATTGCATAGCGGATGGATGCAACTCCGGAGGACTCTACAAAGCAAATTAAGAAACTCCATAAAACCTTCTTCAAGAAGGATCTCTAAAAATTAGATATCTGAAATCAATATAAGCATTTGTCTCTCACGCACCGTTTGATTTGAGATTAAAATCAAGATCAATATTTGTTTAAATTTTTTTATAAAATTAATATTACTTATTTTATATCGTTATTAAATTAAATTATTATAAAAAATTAAATAATTTTTCAAATTTTAAATTATTATAACGTTAATTTTGATTTCACCTCAAATCAAACAGCGCCTTACATTTTTTTGATGGAAGCATTTATCAGTTATAAAGCTCACTCAATCCTGCTTTCTCGAAAGAGTATAGATCACGCCTTTACTCCTTTCTCACCCACCGAAAGTTATTCCCATCGACCCAACAATCAAAAGATTGCATCTTTACCTCTTGTAAACCTCGCCAAACGTGCCGCCCCAGAGCCGCTTCCGGAACAACCCTTCAGCACACTGCCGGCCCTCCCAGAGCTCAAGGCCCCCAGTAACGATCCCTGGGACGAAGACAACCGGGTGCCGAGCCGTGACCCCCACCTTCCGAAGCCGAGCACCAGGCGGATCCGGCATCGGCCCGGTGATGGCCTCCGCCATCTGCTGGGTCAGCGACGCCGGCGCCGCTTGGTAGAGGAACAGCAGCCCCCACCAGGACACGCAGATCCAGCCAACCAGCCAGCAGCACGTGTCCACGCACGACCATCTCGCCGCCGGCGCCGCCGGCAGTGGCGAAGCATCCTGCTCGGGCTTTTTCGGCGGCGGCGGCGAAGCCTCCTGCTCGGGCTTTTTCTCCGGCTTTCGCCGTCTTAACAACGACGACATCGGGATGGAACCAAAATTGGACGGGCAGTCGGAATCTTCGAAATCCTACCGATATGGAGAGGAGTGGTGGAGATGGTCGGAATTAATGGCCGGGGATAAGCGTTAACGACACGTACCGGGACCGGGGTAGTTGGCTGCTGCCGACAAGTGTGGGCCCCGGCGGCTGCAGAATAGGGGGAGGCGGTAGAAGATAAATAGGGTGTGGATAAAGGGATCCGCTGTTTGTTATCGAACAGCGAAGTTTCGCTGTGGCAATCTCAACCGTCTCAACTATGTAGAGTTGTGAATCGCAGATCGCAGTGTTTTGGACAGCAGCGATGTATTGAGCGGCATTAGAGTTGTTTTTCTCGCGAAAAGCCAGCAATTGGCCAAGAAGCTTCTCTCTGGAACGGTACTGTGGACACGTGGCTAGTTAAAACACCGTCGGAATATTGCCCAGCTATCAGGTTTGTCAGGGCCTGCCCACTAGGATGCGGATGTGGCGATTTCTGACTGGATACAGTTGATGGTCCTCCCGTCTGTTTGACCTGCTGAGTCAGCGCTGGCTCAGCTTACGAGAAAAATGCGTTTTTCAAAGGACTAATTACCTGCCCCGTAATTTTCGGTAATTACGAAAATCTACGGTAATTTTCGTAATTACTTACCGTTTCAAAATATTTATCTCTTTATTATTATTTAATCAAAATTTTCTCCAAAAAATTTAATTTTATACTTTATTTTTATAATTAAATTTTTAAAAATTTATTATTTATTATTTAATTTTTAAATATTTATAAATAACACCCTGAAATTAATTAGATTTACAAGAAAGTTTTTATCATAAACTATTTACAAATAAACGAGTGACGGCCGCGAAAGCGGTAAGGGCGCGAGCGCGAACGATCGAGGCCAACGAGCGGGCACGAACGCCGGAGGCCGGCTTGCGGGCGCGGGCGGCCGAGGCCGGTGCGCAAGCGCGACCGCGGATGCCGAAGCCGGCGCGGGGGAGTGGATGGTTGAGGCCGGCACGCAAGCGCGAACATTAACCAACGAGGCTGCGGGAACGGCAGGAGGGGGGTTTATTCGTAAAATTTAGTTTTAAAATAAATAAAATTTGAATTTATTTATAAATAAAAATATTAAAGGGGTCTATTTTTAAATGTATAGATATTAAACTTGTAATTTTAAATTTTAAGTTTTAAAATCTTTAATGTCTTTTTTGTAAAATTTTATTTAAAATATGATAAAAAAATTAGATTTATTTATAAATAAAAATATTCAAGGGATCTATTTGTAAATGTACAACATGTAATTTTAATTTTTAAAATTTCAAATCTTCAATGACTTATTCGTAAAATTTAGTTTTAAAATAATTTTTTTTTGAATTATTTATAAATAAAAATATTCAAATGGTATATTTTTAAATATACAAATGTTAAATTTGTAATTATAAATTTTAAGTTTGAAACCTTCAATGTCTTTTTTGTAAAATTTTATTTAAAACATGATAAAAAATTCAGACTTTTTTATAAATAAAAATATTCAAGAGATCTATTTGAAAATGTACAAACATGAAACTTGTAATTTTAAATTTTAAGTTTTCAAACCTTTAATAATTTATATCTAAAATTTAGTTTTAAAATAAATAAAATTTGGACTTATTGATAAATAAAAATATTCAAGTGATCTATTTTTAAATGTACAAATATTAAAATTGTAATTT
Source organism: Trichopus zeylanicus subsp. travancoricus (assembly GCA_005019695.1). Classification (NCBI taxonomy): domain Eukaryota; kingdom Viridiplantae; phylum Streptophyta; class Magnoliopsida; order Dioscoreales; family Dioscoreaceae; genus Trichopus; species Trichopus zeylanicus. Next base: position 120,097 of record RXID01015893.1, read on the forward strand.
GAAATTTTAAAACGTCCAATGTCTTTTTTGTAAAATTTAATTTTTAAAATGATTAAAATTTGGTCTTATTTATAAAAAAAATATTCAAGCGGTCTATTTGGAAATGTACAAATATGAAATTTGTAATTTAAAATTTTAAATTAAAAAACCTTCAATGTATTTTTTATAAAATTTTATTTAAAAAGTAATAAATTGGACTTATTTATAAATAAAAATATTCATAGGGTCTATTTGTAATATATTTCAAATATTTAATAATTTATTTATAAATATTTAAACTATTTAAGGTCATTTTTATAAATTTTTATTTAAAAAATTAACATTTGAATTTTTTATAAATAAAAATATTTAAGGGATTTATTTGTAAAATATTTAAAATATTTCAGCTCATTTATAATTCTTTATTTGAAAAATATTAATATTTAAATTTTTTTATAAATAAAAATATTCAAAAGATTTATCTATAAACATTTGAGAAAGAGGGTAAGGGTGTGAAAATAAATTTTTTACGAGTTTAATTATAAAATTATGAAGGGTAAACGTAAAATTTTTTTAAAAATTTAATTAAATTACAATCAGAATTATAGGTAAATAATTTGAAAAAAATATAAATAATTATGAAAATTTTGAAAGATTTTTAATAATGAAAAAAATCTCTGTAGATAAATTAACCTTATTTTTTTTTTGGGCTCACCCTTTTTTGAACTAACAAGCCGCTCGGCCGATCGCCCGAGTCCGCTCCGCGTCCAAAATTTGACTCATTTCCCAAAATACCCCTCGAAGCGTGGAATGTATCGCCCAAACTCGTCTCTCTCCTCGCCTTCGTTTTTCTCTCTCTTCTTTTCAAAACCCTCGTTCATTTCGCACTGCCCCAAAACCCCCTCGCGATTGATGCGCTTTTCTCTCGATCGCCGCGGTTCTAGGGTTTCTCTCTCAGGTATCTTCGATTCCGGGGCCTCGTGGCGCTGGATCTCGGCCGGAGATGGTCCCGGCGAGGAGGCTCGACGGCTGTGCGCAGGGGATCTCGCTGAGGGTCCGGAAGGCCATCCAGTCGATTAAGGAGGTAGTGCTCGATCACTCGGAAGCTGATATCTACGCTGCTCTCAAGGAGTGCGACATGGACCCCAATGACACCGCCCAGAAGCTCCTCAATCAAGGTAAATTTCGTCGCTTTTCAAAACTTTTGTTAGCTTTTGGTCTCTTCGAGAACTATTTCTGTAGTCCGGGTTGAATTTTGAACCTTGAAGTATTTGAGATTTTCCTGATACCGCTGGCTGGATGGGCCAAAATTCCAACTTTCGGGAGTTAAATGCAGTCATCTTTATGCTATTAATGTCTATTTGGAATTTTGGGGACAAAATTAGATATGAGTACGGTCATTGCTAAGGGAATTTAGGAACTGGAGTCAAACGTGAACCCTTATTAGACCACTCTGAAGCCCGAGATCTAGGCATACCTTAAAATTCAAGTATTCGGCTAGCTTTTGTATTGTTGCAACTATGCATTTAGGTTTCTCTGGAGTGTTATTGATTGGTATTGAAGTTGGATTGATTGGTATCCTCCTTTTATATTTGACGAGGATCCTTCTCACAAATGTGGTGTTAACAGACTCGAATATGTAAAGCAGGAAGGACCTGCGGGAAAAAATTGAGACTAAAAGTTGGAACCTTCAGTTAATCTACAAGAGTTGCTTTGAAAGAGGGATACATGAGTTAACAACCCATTATATCTAAGAGGGATCAGTTTGTTAAGAAAGCTTTGTATTGTTGAGAATTTATTGGTGAAATTAATTGTAATCAGAATGTTCCCCACTAGCACTGAGGAGATTAGTGCTGTTCACAGTTCATAAACTGAGCTTGCCTGTCCTGAAAACTTGGGTTTTGGTTAAATTGCAGGATGTCCCTTGCCTGGTTATTAAGGAGTAAATAGAACACTGAAAGAACATCTGGTTGTTTTCCTTAATAAAGGCTTTGTCTGTTCTTCCGAGTTATTCCTTGCTTTGGTGCAAGGAGAGTTTGTCTCTTCTCTTGGCAGAGTAGTAGAGTGACATTTAGATTGTTAATTTGAAAATGGTTGCCTGTTTTTTTTCCCATATCAGTGTGCTATTATTAACAAGAGAATTGAGAACATAAACTTCTTGTTGTCTTCAACTGTGGATAAGCCTTTTGTTTATTGTTGGCAAGGATGGTTATTTTTTGTTAGCCAAAATTTGTCATAGTCATACTGTAGTGCTGAAATCCGCAAAGATTATATATCTGTTATGGCTCCAAAAGTGTTCATGTTAATCTTATATTCTACATTTACATTCTCTCTCCACTATTCATTTAACATATACCTTGCAGATCCATTCCATGAGGTGAAGAGGAGAAGGGACAAAAGGAAAGAGGTATGCTGTTTTGATCTTTGTATTTGTGATTCTCTCATATGTTGTCAAGCCTTCTCAACATCAATGTAGACTTTCATATTCGTCCAATGAAAGAGATTCATGTGAGCGAGTCTCACCCCCTTTGTTATTTTTCTAGTGGTTGTGTTATGAGTTGGGGCCTATTTGGATACCTTGGAAAAAAATTCCATTGGAAATTTTCTCCATAGGAGAAGAGTGTGGGGGTTGCAAGCTCCATCCTATATGAAAAATAACCAATCCCTTTTTATATTTCCTAGGGGATCACATTATTCAAAATGAATTTGGAACTTTTAAAAGCTGGTATCAAACAATCAACCATGAAAAGGTTCCTATAACGGAAAATTCTCTTTTGGAATCCCAATTTTCTATGGAATTTGGAGGTATCCAAACAGGCCCTTACTCTTGGTCCTTTCTGTTAAACAATTGCATGGGTCTTGACCTGTTCTTTGTTTTTTATTTTTTTTCATAATGCTGCTTAGTTGATGCTATTTGAACACTCTAAGCTTTTACTTGTGTGGGTTTGTTGATGGTTGCCCTTTAAGTCTTTAGAATGCCCTATTCATTTTCCGTATAGTGGTAATTGCTTAGTGATGGATCACTGGTTTTGTTTCTCACATAGATGTATTTTGTCCCACAACTTATCAAGTGTTGTGGCTTCCAAGTCATGCTCTATCGGCCTATACTCATGTCAATATTGAATGAAAATCAAACATTGTGCATTGGTCTTAATGATACTGTGTTGGCTAATAATACATGGCCTAATTGAACACTAGATGAACAGTGCCCCGTTCATCATCTCCCTATCATCAGTGCATATTGTTTCAACTGAGGGACTTGTACATCTGCTTGCCTAGAGCTGTTGGATCTGTTAGACTTAACTGCTGGACAAAAATGAAAATCTGTGGTCTCTATCAGATCTGGCAGGTTTATTTGGTCTCCAAGAAGGAGATGTCAATCAGTGTAAACATCTGAATGATATCAAGCAGGGACCCTGAATCTATAGTTTTGAATAAAAAATGACCACATGTTATTGTAGTAATATTCAGATAATCAGATTTGAGTCTCACAGCTGTGGTGATAAGCATTGTTTTTTTGCCATTGTTTGACATGAAACAAATTTGAATTCCACATAGTTTTTACTTGTTTAAATAGTTTTTGGAAGTTAGCAACATATTCGCATTTCTGTATGGCTTCAGAATACAGGATACAGAGGTCCCAGTGAAAGAAGCATACAACCAGAATCCAACATTCAACGGGCAAAACCTTATAGATCATGGGACAGATATGCCTGGAGAGGTCAAACTCGAAAGACCATGCCAGGTATTAAATTCTTACCAAATTTTATGGTTTGTTTGCTATGAAGATCACGACATCTCTAACTAGTTGTTCTGTATTTAACTGCATAGAGATGGCAAAGATTGTGATAGACTGTCACTATAGATTTTGGAGGCCGGCTGTTTTTAATGCGTTTTACTTTGAACAAACACTAAGCATTTCTTACTTTTGACCTTTTAATTTGTTTGAGGTTCCATTGCACAAACAAAAGCGGATGACAGTTTGATCTTTTTGACCTATTAATTTGATTGACCTTTGGAAGTGGATGCACAATTAAAATGGACAAACCAGTTTAATTTTTGAAACCACAGGTCCTTGTAACTCCTTTTTTTTTTTCTGATTCCTGCATTCATTTTGGAATGCACCATAAAATTTATCCTGGTTCCTCTTCTGTCAAACATTTGATGTTTAGATGTTCTTGATGGGTAAACTTCTTCAGCAGTATGTATGTGTTATAACAAAGAAGGGCAGCCTTTTCTCATTAGCTTAAGTTATATTAGTTCCTGTTTGAAGCCTAACAAAATTTGGTGCTAGAGTAACAAAGAGCCTTGTGCTTGATAAGTTAGCCAAATATTTTGTGCTAAAGTTGGGCAGCAAAATGATAGCATTGCCCTCATCAGCATCTACATTCATGTAATATCACAGCTAAATATATTCTACTTATTTCTGAATTCAGTGCTATGGATGTGACATTTTTTTAACACTTGGTGCAGGTACCAATCGAAAATTTCAAATAGTGAGGGACAACAGAGTGAATCAAAAGGCATTCAAGGATCAAGATTCCAGCAGGGATGTAAAGACTGAATCACTTCAGGATTCATCTTCTGACACTCAACAAGTGAAATCAAATTCTACTGACAAGAGGTGTGATATTTTAATTCATGATTGGATCACATTTTTCAAGCCCTTTCTTTTTATCTTTGGATGTTATTCATCATCCTTCATATTTTTCTTTTGCAAATATGATAACTAGAATGATAGTAATTGCCCATGTTTATGCTTTGTAATATTATCTGGCACAATGCCAAAAAGAAATTGAGCTGAGAGGATCGAGGCAGGCACTAAGCATGAATAAACTGATAATGCCATGTGGAACTGTTTGTTGTGCTTGCTTGGTGTTAGAGATGGAGGTAATTAGAATGGATATGGATCTCTGTACACTTCATAAAAGAGGAGAGTGAATGTTGGATGGGACTCCATATAGGTTAAGAGTAACTCTTTTTTTTGATATTGTTATTGCACTTTATTAGGAACATTATCCTTATAACCATCAAAAGCATATTTAAGATGCACTATTCTTAAAGCAGCTTGTGCATTTGTTTGATGATGATTGCAGTTTTGGTAGTTACTGCATCCATTATGTTAGTGTTTTCTCTTGTACTATTTGTCAGTCTCAAGTCCTTCTCTACATTGATTAGTTTGATCTCTTAATTATGGATTTCTTCATTTTGATTATCTAATCAATATTGCAGATTGATTTTATTATAGAAATGCCAATTTTATGAGAAACATCTGATATTTCTACTGTTGGTCTATATAGGAGTGTTCCCAGGCTGTGTCCATGGGCAAAAGTGTTCCTGGACTAGCCTGAAAGCCCAGACCAAAAAGATTGTGTCTAGGCTTAAATTTCAGTGCTATGGGTCTACAGTTACTTGTTGAAATGAATAGGCCCTGTCCAGCTGGAAAACATAAATATAGTGGGCTCAATTTGGCATCAAAATGTCCAGGTCAGGGCCTGATCCCAGCTCTGACTGTTTAACATCCCAAGTATTTCAGAATTATGTTATCTGAATTTCATTTTTCAACTGTTATACTTCTAATTTTCTTGTGCGCATTTTATCCGTGTTTTGGGTGAGAGGAATGTGATACAAATATAAGCACTTACAGCACTATTAGTATTTGACCACTTGCTCATAAATTGCCTTCCTCTGCAGCTCTTTTAGACTATTAACTGGTCAGAAGCAGCCAACTTCTCGAATCTCTGAGAGGCATGTGGTGACTCAAGGATTAAACAGGCATTCTGACCCTGCTATAGATCATACTAAAATTGCTGAATATAGTGGGGGGCACAGGACTGGGCTATTGAATGAGAAAAACATGTCATTGCCAAAATCCTCTAAACAAGAAGCAGGTGACGGCTGGATTATATCTCAGACATGTTCTGCTACATCTGGTTCAATGAACTCACTTATTGGAGTATACTCTTCATCATCAGACCCAGTTCATGTTCCATCTCCAGATTCCAGATCAGCTGGCAGTGTTGGTGCCATTGGGCGTGAAATTAGAGCTGTAGGTGGTTGGCGTCAGTCATCAGACCATCCACTGAGCCAACGATCTGTTTCAAATAGTTCACTATCAACTCAACAGCTCGGGAAGGATGTTGCTTCACCAAAGGAATCGTCAGGACACTCTAAGTCTGCTTCTCAGAGTCATCAAACACCCAGTCTGGAGCCAAGTATCTGCAGTATTCCTATTGGCAAAACATTGTATTCTAGCCGGCTACAACAACCTGTTGCTAACCAGAAAGGTATTACTTCCTCATGAGTGAATGTAATAACATTAGCTATCCTTGTGAATTTAGGGCCTGTTTGGTAATGGGTCAAGGTCAAGTTTAAGAATAGTGAACCACTTGTGTAAACTAGTATTTTTTTATTAAAATTGGTCCTGAAATAATTTGAAGTTTGAAAAACTAATTAATTTTTTATAATAATTTAATTTAATACCAGTGTAAAATAATTAATATTAATCTTTTTAGGGAAAAAAAAATCAAAATCAGGGCTAGCCTTGACCTTGACCTGTTACCAAACAGGATGTTATAAATTAAACTTTTTTAGCATGTTATTTTTGGCTTTGTTAAACATGTGCTGATTGCCTGATAACCTTTTAAAGATGGGATCTGTTCTCATATATTGTGGCAGTTTTGAGTTGGTAGCTGTATTACTAATTTATAATGGAGTGTGGAGTATATTTTTTATTCTTTATATCAAAACCGAGGCTGTCTCTTTGATAATATCTGCCTTTAGCCAAAGGAGCAGTTTTAGAGCAAAGTGGATCTTTGTTGTGTTTTTAATTTGTGTCCAAATTTGTCTGCAGTCAATAGCCACGTAAGTAAGGAAATCACTTGTTGGTTTAATCTAAGCAGCTCACTTGCATTGTAAACCCTTTCTATAAAGTCTAAAATGCATCATTTAGATTTATGACCAAATTTATGCAAATAGATCTCATAAATATTGGGCAACTAAACATATTTAATTTTAGCCGACTTTCATTAGACCACAAAATGCAAAATCAATTGTTAGCAATTCACCACATATGGTTATATTGCTCTACCCATACTAAAAACAATAAGAAAACAAAATACCATTTGTGGAACATGTGAGGCAGTTACTGGTGGAAGGATATTTCCCTTTTTCAATATCATTGATATGTAAGATCAGGTTGTTACCTACCGCACTGATCAGTGGAAGCAGCAAATGCTCATAATCTACTCAACAAATAGCTATATTCTGATATGTATGCTTGAGTAATAATATCAGGATAAATAATTGACTTAGGATAGGGATATATGTGTTGATTTAGCCAATGCAAGTGAGCTATAGGTGGGGTCCAATGAAGGATTTCGACAATATTCTTGTAAGGTTCCATATTGTTATCCTCTGGTTATTCATTCTTTTTCTTTTTTTACACTAATATAATTAATTTGTGATCCCGCTGTTGCTATATTTGTTGTGAATTTTGATGTTGGACCCCGCAGCTATGCAACCGAACATGGAATGGAAGCCAAAGACTGCCCAAAAGCTGAGTGTAACCTGTGGAGGCATCCTTGGATCATCTTCTTTATCATCATCATCTTGCCCAGACAATTTTGCTAGCTCTAATTTGGTGGAAGTGGCTGGATTATCTGATAAGGTGTCAAAAGTTAATATCTCCGAAGAGGAGCATGTAATTATTCCTCCTCATCTCCAACTACCTGAGGCTCAGAGGGTACATTTTACCTTTGGCAGTTTTGGAGTTGAATTTGAGCCCAGCAAAGCTCTCTCATCTTCTCAGGCATCTCAAAATGGTGAAGAACTTCATGATGAATCTGCTGTGAGGTCGATCGTTTTTTATAGCCACTTTTAACATAATTTTCTTAGTGATATAATATGACCTCTGTCACATGTGGGTGCCTGGTAAGATACATGGGGGAGATCTTGAGTGCTTGTCTAGGTAGAAGGTGATGAGGTCTAAGGATTGTGGGAGGCGATTAGGGAAATTTGTTCTCCATGCTGTTATAGACATCTAACAAATAACTTGATAAGGGTCTGTTTGGATACCCTGAATTCTGTTGGAATTGAGGGTTCTAAGGATTTTTTTTCCTTTATTGGGAAAAGTTTCCTATTTGGGTGTTTGGCGCCACTTTCTGAGTGCCTTACTTTCCTTTGGAATTATGTGAGAGCCTTACTCTTTTTATTTTTCTCATGAATTGTGGCTGCATGCTATCTTCCCTCACCATTAATGAAGCCTGCTGCCACAACTACTACCAACCACAGGAAATTTATAGGAATTGGGTTGTGCTCAAACTCAAATCCTGTGAAAAAATTTCCAATGGATTTTTGTCCAGAGTATCCAAACAGGCCCTAAATCATAATTTCAAACTGATTAATTTACTTCCATTCAAAGGATTAGTTGTTCTATAGAATTGTAAATTTGGATTTATCTGAACCTGTTGAAAGACTTGAATCTACCACAAGATGTATGCGCAAAATATCATATAGGGGCATCCTATTCAAATCACTTAAAACAGGTTCTTGAGGGCTGTTTGGACACCTGCATTGGGTATCTATGCATTTTGATATCTGGGACATGAAACAGGAGCCTTTTATTTTATTTTGGATAATTTAGAATGATAATCCAAAATTTTCATGGATTGGAGTAAATAATCTACCTAAATAAAATAGGATTGCATCTCTGTTATTAACATGTTCTGACCTATCCTTTTTAAGATGGAAGGTATTTTCTCGCCTAAAGTTCAAACTCATGTAGCATATCACTTCCATGTATTATATGATCGTCTAAATGCCCCTTGGCCTTCTGGATCTTTTGTTATATATGAGTACATAGATTTATATCTTTCTGAATAGTGTACTCACAGGAATTTATTGCTGGCAGTGTACCAACTTCTGTCCCAGTAAGCTCTGGTGAGAATGCCTCTGCTGATGAGCAAGCAGATCGAGTGGACTTTGGAGGGAGAGCATCTCCATCTGAATCTCCAGAATCTGCAATTGAACCTGAGAAGCCACAGCCTGGAAATGATGAGTCTTCAAGTCCTCAAAACATGGATGGTTACACAGATGTTAGTCTGGTCCAAAGTCATAATCAGCCCTACAATACATCTGAACCTCAGCTACAAATTTATCCAAATGCACCTAGTTTTTCAGTAAGTCTAAGCATAATTTATACGTAAATTTCTCAAAGTTCAACTGGAATCCCTTGTTTGAACAAACAAATTTTGGCACTGGTGATGAGAAAACATTCTTTACTTTTTATGTTGTATTTTGATACTTGCTTTATCTGAAGCAGGCTTACAATGCTCAAACAAGTTACAATTTGCCATTCTTTAGGACCAGTTTAGAAGATAATGTGCGAGGGCAGAATTTTGTATCCGCGTCTGAGGTGCCTATTCAGCCTTCATTCCCTTTTTTCTTCTATGTACTTTTGTGTGGTCAAGTTGTGAGTAGTGTCAAATAACTAGATATTCTCTACTATCATCCTGGAGTGGAGCCCATTTATATTAAGGGTTTGCATTTGTATTTTTTGAGATAGCCTTACCTTACTCCCAGATTATTGTGCCATTTGGGTGCCTGCATAAGATATCCATACCTATCATAGTGTGAACACCAAAAACAGAGAGAGTTCGGAAGTTCTGTGCATTTTGAAAAAGAGACATGGAACCTCCTTTCTTTGTGGGAAGTAGCCTTTGTTTGAAATTGTGTTGGACAGTGTCACTTGCATTTTTTCTGAGCTCTTGCAAGTAAGAATGGGGGGACACAGACGACTTCGTTATCAGGTTCATTAAAAAACATGGAACCTTTATCAGGTTCATTAAAAAACATGGAGCAACACAGAATTAAGCTCCGCTTAACCATGGATTGCTGGTTGCATTTTGGATCTGTTGCAAGTAAAACTGGGGCGACATATACTTAATCTGGTTAAAAAGAGAGCAAAACTGGGTTTATTACAGGCTGTCATAATGAGCAGATGGCTACTTATGGCAAGAGATTGAACATAGCTACATGCATAATTTGACCAAGAACCAGTTTCTAGACTTATATTTTGCCTATTTATTCCACAATTTTTGGTAAAGGAGCTGTATTTATACTATTCCTGGGAGATATATACTGCAGTATGCTAAGGGAATTTTCTTCCTATGACTTCGCAGTTGTGGACCTGCATTCTGTTTGTGTTGCTGTAGTTGGAACAAAGTATATTTTGGCAAGTTATGTGTCGCTACATTCATTTGCAACTTCTATTTCTGCAGGGCTTTAACTCCCAAGCAGCAAGCAACAGCCCTCGGTCCACTGTTGCCATGGTGCAACCACAACTAGTTCAGCAGCAGCATCAACCAATGTCACAGATGTATCCCCAAGTTCACATTCCACATCTACCTAATTTTGTTCCATACCGCCATGTGTACTCTCCAGTTTATGCTCCACCAATGGCAATGCCAAGCTATCCCAGCAACACTGCATACCCCCACCCCTCAAATGCAAGCAGTTATCTTATGATGCCAGGTGGAACATCGCACGTAACCACAGGTGCTGCAAAATATGGAATCTCACAATACAAAGCACTTCCTACTGGCACTCTAGCTGGACTTGGCAATTTCACCAACCCAGCTGGGTACACCATTACTACGCCTGGAACAATAGGGACCACGACTAATCTTAACGATGCTGCCAGGATGAAGTACAAAGACGACAACCTCTATGCTCCAAATCCACAGGTACATTTTTAATTTGTAGACTCAATGTTATGTGGCAATATGCGTCAGTGGTTTAAAGTGAGAAGAAATGACATAATTGTGTTTAAAGTGAGAAGAAATGACAATTGTGTGTTTTATGATAAACAGCTACGTTTTTTATGGCAATTTTCCCCTTTGTTGTCCATACTTTTGTATTTCCTATAATAAATTGGCTTGGTTGAAGCATATTTGCCATTATAAGAATTATGATAACTGGGTACACTGAAAAACTCTGATGCAATTAGGCTATGGTATTTTGTTGTGTTAATCTGCTTTGGTTTACGTTGCTTCTGACAGGCTGAGACCCCAGACAGGTGGATTCAGACGCCAAGGGAGCTTCCAAGCCTGCAATCTGCTCCATACTACAATTTGGCTGCACAAGCACCTCAGCCGGCATTCCTGCCAGCCCATGCTGGCCATGCATCCTTCAATACAACAGCCCAGACTCATGTACAATATCCAGGCTTGTATCACCCATCGCAGCCAGCTTCTATTGCAAACCCCCATCACCTGGTCCACCAGCAGGTGCCCCCAGGCATGAGCGGAACTGTGGGTGTTGGTTTGGCTGCGCTGGCACCGCAAGTGGGTGCTTACCAGCCAACTCAGATGGGTCACCTCAATTGGTCTGCTAACTTCTGAAATGAACAGCCACCGACATATGCCTGTGTGATATGAGCAGTATTGCATATTTCAGAAGAATTGTCTATCTTATTGGTTGTAACGGAATCCTGACTCTTTACCTAGTGCATATCCAGTTGTATTTAAAGCGATATAAGCAGCCTCCGTTATGTCCATTTTTTCCTTTAATTTGAGATTTTATGACAATAAAATTCAATTGTGATGATTTCAGCTAATTTAATCAGCATTCTATATTCTAATCATTTTGTTAATTGTGACCATCACGATTTGTTGCTTCCAATTCAAACATGCCCTTAGTGAACAATCAAAAGATAGTTTCAAGTTGGATGGCGTGTGGTTGCCGTCAAGTGCCATATGGGAAGCGGAGGCTTTTTTTTTTGTCACTTGTTCAAAAACAGAAAAATGGTTAGTTTTTCATTCATTCCACAATAATTCAGCACTTTTATTTTTTTTTGAATTCTGAACCAAACATAAAAAGTCAAATTCTTTCTAGGGAAAAAATGCTGCATTTCAAAATGGATTATAGATTCACTAGAGACATTTTTTATTTTCCCAGACTAAACCTCAAGCCCCATTATCTTATCTGATCGGACGGCTTAGACGGCGCCTGCTCTTACGTGTCTGGACGAGGGCCCGTCCAATAAGTTGTGTGGGCTCGCAGCCTAATCCGAACCGTCAGATCATGAGCCTACGGCAGGGATCACTTTTACGGACCTCGTATTTGCCACTCGAAAAGATGTTGGGTATTACGATGACGTCCTTGCCTTCTCCCAAAATTAGATGAAAACCACCTCTCGACGCTGGGAATCTTGCCTAGCCTCCCCTTTCGCCCTCGTCCCCTTCGAACCCTGTCGGAGACCTTCCTCTTCGATCTCGATTTCTCCGCTCGCCGTTCCCAAATCATCTCCGTCATCTCGATCCCTCGCGCTGCTGCAGCTCCGCAGGTATTAGTGGATCAAAACTGTGTTTTTCACTTTATTCGGCTTCGATTTCGCCGTAATCTTGCCCCCTTTTTCTTTGAATCGTTGTATCTACCGGTTTAGTTTATTAATTTGCGCGGGTTTGGTACTTTTTGAGATCATGGTATGAGATAATCGAGTGCATTCGTTTTTTTTTCAAGGCAACCATTGTCGTCTTGATTTTTGATTTGAGGGTATTGGTTGCGGGTTTTAGTGGATACGAAGTTGGATTTGTACCGTCTGACCGCATTTGATGGTGGATTGGTTCCGGTCATTTTTTCTTTTTCGGATTTTCTTTACTTATTTAGGCTTTATAGGTTTTCATGTCCTTGACTGAAGGTGTTCATCGCCATAGCTGTGAATATCTGAACCTTGGGTAGTATTTGTGCTGGCAGTGCTGGTTGACTATCGTGTTAGAGGGCTTTCATTTGTTGGCCTTTTCCCGTAAGGCAGTGTATTTTGTTTGGTGATTCTACAAGTTTCACTGAATAAATTGTTTTCCTGTTATAATGCTATGTTTTCTGCCTTGAATGTCGTGCAACTGTTACTGCTTTGTAGACCATGCTAATGCATTGCTTCCTCCGCTGAGTTTGCATTGTTAAGTAAATCTTCATTCTGTTAATGTAGCCAACAGATAGCCTTTTCATGTCATTTCTGCTGCCTTGTCATTATCTAAGTGTCTGGGTAAACAAGCAAGCTTAATGCTTGCCTACTCCGTATTTCTATGTAGAGGAAGAGAGGGACATGACATGCCCTCGCATTTTTTGGAAAATAGTAGGAGAAACAAAGAAAAAGTTGGTTGGTGTGGATTGATGTTGGTGTTCAGTTTGTTAACTGTGGAAGGTTGGTCCTTTTGGTCACTTAGGCATCTCAATATTGGTGATAGGATCTCTGGAGTGCAAACAAAAGTCAGGAAAATTTTAATCAATTACTGCATCCAAGTTCTTGCCATGTCAACCTCTCTCCATTCTCCTTTATTCTTTGCTTAATGTTGGAGTTAGGGTTTTATGGAATTAGAGAGATGAGGACATTAATGAGTTACCACAAGGCCTCTGCCACTTGAAGGGCACTGCCCACATCAACCTTCACATGATCAATAGTGCTTTCAAGGGCCCAATTTCCTATACTTTGACCATTTGATTTGGATTGGTTATCTGTCCTCTTTAGCTTTGTTCCTGAATTAGTTAAACTGTTCAATTGCTGTTTGGCCCACAATTCAAGGGTTGAACAGAGAGAAAATTTGATCATAGCGATCTGGTTGTCCCATGTGGTAGGGCTCAACGCATCAAAGGTACTATGGGTCGATGTGAAAATCACTAGGAGCATGAGCTATAGACGGACTGAACGGAACTTTGGACTAATGCTTCAGCTTCTAATTCGTGTATTTGCTCCCTTTGTTCTCTGCTTCTTGACTGGTTGGTTCACTGACTTCTGCCAAGATTTCAAAAGCTCCTTGATGGTTCCATGGTGCTCAGGTTTTTATAGTGATTGGATGTGTAGTGAGTGCAGCAATGGATGCATTAGACTTAAGATGGAAAGTACATCTGTAAAATGAACAAGCTTTTAAAAAGCGGTCTAGGTGGCTACCTATGTGTAGACCCCCAACTGCCCCATGTTAGATTTTTAGATTCTAGGATGTGAGGTTTTTAAGGCCTATGTGTAGGTAGACCCCCGATTGCTTTGTGTTAGATTTTGAGATTCTACGATTTGAGGTCTTTGAGGAAGGCAAGGGTTTGGTGATCAATGATGAGTGTTTTGCGCTTTGAGAATTTTTTTGAATTATTTTCTCAAGAATACAAGCGACTATTTATATGTATACTAAATTCTAGTATACTCGGGCTTTAATCTAGACTCCTACTTGGTGGACCTTGTGTTGATTTTGAGCTTTACTAATGTCCCAATTACACAACAAATTGGGTTGTGATGAATTTAGGGTATTTGAGCTTCTAGATGACACTTTTCTAGTGTAACTAAGTCTTGTATAGCTTGATCCATGATAGGGATTGAGCTCTAATTCTCATTCTTTAACATTCCTCCTCAAGCTGGGTGGTAGATGTCCAACATGGCCAGTTTGCTTTTGAGTCTAGTTAGCTTATTTGATTGCAGTGCTTTGATGAAGATATCTGTCAACTGATCTTCTATTCTTGAATATGCTAGCTTTACTCGTTAATTTTAAACTTTCTCTGAAACAAAATGTAAATCTACCTCTATGTGCTTCGTCATTTTATGAAAAACAAGATTCATAAAGATGTGGAGTACTGCATGGTTATCACAAAATAGTATTGTGGGTTTTCTAAAATGAACCCTAATTCTGTTAATAGTATTTTTAATCATAGAATTTCACATGTGGTTGTTGCTATGGTTCTGTATTTAGCTTTAGCATGTGATCTTGTTATAATACTTTGTTTTTTGTTCTTCCGCACCACCAAATTTTCTTTTGTTTTAACACATATTTTTGTTGTTGATCTTCTGTCAATGGGTGCTCTTGCCTAGTCCACGTTTGAGCATGCAATTAGCTCTAAAGTTTCACATTTTCTGTACCATAAGTGTAGCCATGGTGTCCCTTTAATACACTTCAAGATTTGTTAGACAACTTTTGGATATAGTTTTCGTGGATTTGCATGAACTGATTGACTAATTTTACTGCTTGGCTGATTATGGTCATGTAATGGTTAAGTAGATGAGTTTTTCTACCAATCTTGTATAGATCTTTAGATCCCCAAGTTCTTCTTGTTCTACTAATAGTTTTATATTTGTATTCATTAGAACTTTGGATATTTTAGGTTGTCAAAGGTAAATTCCAGTTGCTCAAAAAAAAAAAGGATATTCTACTGTCTAACTGACTTGTTTTTTCAACAAATCTAGCACATTTTTTTTTTGTGACAATACTATATCTTGTTTGGAATATGCTACTTTAATTCCATGAAAATAGTGTAATTTTACCAAGTTTTTGATCTGAAACTTGGTTCCAAGTATTCTTTTAGTTCTTTCATCTTGTATTGTTGTTCCCAATGATGATTATATCATTAACATGCATTAATAAGATGATTATATATTGTTCATTTTCCTTTAAGAATAGTGGGTAGTTAGTTTGACTTTTGTTAAATTTATAATACTTAGTTATGACATAATTGAATTTTTTCAAACCATGATTTCAGGGATTGTTTTAGGCTATAAAGAGTTTTTTCCAACCTATATACTTGTCCCTTTGTTCTAGAATTGAACCCTAGAGGTTTTTACATATATACTTTTGTTTTTTGGAGATCTCTATGTAAGAAGATATTTTTAACATTTAATTGATTTATCTTCCAATCTTTATTAATTGTTAGTGATAACACTACTATAATTGTTTTCATTTTTGTAGCAGGAGAAAAAGTCTCATAGTAATCAGTAATTTGCGTTTGGATATATGCTTCTGCCGCTAATTTTGATTTGTACCTTTTCATTATTCCATCTGCTTTGTATTTGATTATGTACACTCATTTTTAGCTCACAATATGTTTGTTTGTTGATTTAGGAATTAGTTCTCAAATATTATTTTTGTGCAGAGCTTCCATCTTATTTTTCATGGTCTTTCTCCATTTCTTATTTGCCAAGACTTCTTGCATTGTTTTGGATACTTGTGTTGCTATCAGATTAAGTACAAAAATTTTGTATGTTGGAGTTAGTTGTTGGTATAATATAAACCTAGTAATGAGATATTGTGAGTATGTCCCCTTTCCTTTTCGCAAGACTATTGGCCGCTAAAGCTCATTATCTATATTTGAAATAGTTTACTAAGGCTATGGCTTGGGTTCTAGCTAGGGATCAATCTCTTATTCCAACACTGTATATCAATCTCTTTTTTTTAGTATACATAAGTAATTTTTTTGCATTATCTAGTTCCATACATACATGTTCGTGAGACACAAATAAAGTGATTTTAGTTTTTGTTCCCTAGTTCTATGATATGATTATTATCTCTTCTCTTTTCTCAATAATATGCATTTTTTTCAAAAAAATTACATTAGCAGTGATGTAATTTTATGTGTTAAGGGATTGAAACACTTGTATTATTTCTTAGTTCTTAAGTACTCTAAAAATGTGCATTATATATATAGGTTGTAGTTTATCTCTAAATGGATCATGATTATGTACATAACATAAACATCTAAACACTTTTGAGTGGTAAACAAAAGGATTTTTCTTCGGGACATAAAATATTGAAAGAAGTTTGGTTGTTTAATAAACAGATAAGTATTTATTTTATGAAGAATGATGTAGTGAGAATTGCATTATTCCAAAATAAAATGGGAACATACTTCTCAAACATCAATTCTGTAGTTGCTTTTAGGAGATGCTAGGTTTTTTTACTAATTCCATTTTATGGAGAAGTATATGCACCTGATGTTTGAAAAATAATTTCATTTTCCTTGAGATAGTCTTCAAATGCATGTGATAGGTATTTATTTCCATTGTCAAATTTTAGAATATTAATATTTATATTAAACTGATCATGCATTTTTTTATAGAAGGTTCTAAAGACTTCATATACTTCTGATTTTTTCACAAAAAATAGAACCATGTTACACAAAAATGATCACCAATAAATGTGAAAATATTTGTATCCATTTCTAGAACTATGAATAACGTGAAATGGATAAAATTTGATTTTATTTATTTTTGGAATATAAACTGACCAATAATGTTTTGTTCACATGATTGACGATGTTTTTTGCTAGATGAGTCTAAACTAGAAAATTAAATGTTGAAAATATTTTGAGATAAATATCCTAATTTATTGTGTTACCTGACAGTGTCTTTCTTCTGTGTCTTCAAGTTTTTGGCTTATTGTGTTCGCATATTTAGTAGATAATGCCCTTTGTCCCCACTAATCTTCTTCCATATTGTGATGTCCTGAAAAATAGAAAGAGTGAAAAAATGCTACAAAACAATTGAGTTCTTTTGTCAGTTGATTAACTGATAATAAATGAATTGAAAATTTGAGAACAAACAATATTGATGTTTAGTTTACTCTTGAATTTGTATTTTTCTTGCACTAGTTACTAGTGATACAGTTTTATTTGCTAAAGACACATTCTTGATTGTTGGTAGATTGTCAAGGGTTGTAAAATATTTAGCCCTATTTCTGATGTGACATGAGATTCTTGAGTTTATAATCCAAAAGTTTTTTTGAGGTTGTTGGCTTGACTAACTTGCTGACAATGACTTGGATGTAATTGACAAGTTGGCTGTACGTTAGATTAGTATGTTGTATTCTTCTCTTGATAGAGTTACTTGTTCTTTAGTTTTTGAAATTGGTTCTTTTTTTCTTGCTCCCTGATTTGGAAAAGTAGAGTGTTTTTTAACATTGTTGGCCCATGGTAGTTTGCTTGCAACGAACCAATATTTGTCAATAGTGTGATAAACTTTGTCACGCTTTCGACATCTGAGGGTAGAGTTTTTCCTTTCTTTTCCTCTTGCTTGAGCTCCTTTGCCTCTGCCTTCAATGAAATATGCATTTCTACCATGTTAATAGTTATTGTTCTTTGTGCAACCTATATCCTTTCCTGAGATCATGACTAGGGCTTTTGTTATATTCATTCTCCTTGACACTATCCTTGTAGTTCTTTGTATTCTGCAGTAGGGTTGGTTTAGTGAGAAAATTTTAATGTTGTTCATGAAGCTGGATTTCAGTTGCTTATCCTAAGAATTTAATCTAGTTAGAAAGGAGACTATCACCATTCCTCTTTCACTTCGTACTTCTCCTATTATTGCTAGGAAATAATATTCTATTTCATCCTGTAAACCACCAATGATTTTAAAGTATTTAGATAACACCTTGCCATCTTCCTTAATTGTGAATATCTCTTTATATAAGACAATAACTCTAGGGATATTATCTTCACTGTCACGCATCCCTTTGAGTTTTTTCTAAATTACTTTTGAGGTCTGACAATGAAATAGTAATCTATTTACATTGGATTTCAGACTATTCATAGGTAATGACATTGTTTTATGGTCTTCTAACATCTTCTCTACTGGCAGCTCCTTCATGAGATAGTGTTGCTTTTCCTTCTCCATGGCTCTTGCTCATGGGAAATAATTTTCTACCCCTTTCAGCTTTCGGGAGGTGATTTGGAGACTTCTTTCATCATTTTGTGGCTTTTCTTTCCATTGGCCATGATTTTCCTTATTCTTTTATTAACATGAAGGCTCAGATATCATGTTAGATCTTGAGATTCTAGGGTTCGAGGTTTTTGAGAAAGACTAGAATTTGGTGGTTAATGATAAGTGTTGTACACTTAAAGAACTTTTTTTATTATTCTGTCAAGAATACAAGCAACTATTTATATGTATACTAAATCCTAACATATTCAGACTTTACCCTAAACTCCTACTCGATTTGAATCTTGTCTTGGTTCTAGTCTTTACTAATGACCTAATTACACAGCAAATTGGGTTGTAATGAACTCGGGATACTTGAGCTGCCGGATGGTACTTTCTAGTGCAAGCAAGTCTTATATAGCTCAGCCCAATTGTGTGGTTCGACCTGCATAAAAGGCTGTGCGTTTGCCTAATTGTCTTGGTGTTCCTGATTTTTTATTTCGGCCAAATACACAATATCAAGTCTAATCTGAGTATCTCCTTTTAGTATGGTACTTGAATATTATGCTTTCTTGGTGTAGTTTCGTGATGCTTGTTGTGGTATGTGGTTATGTATGATACATGTTGTTTAAGTGGCATATGATATCATGTTGATTTATAGTTACAATTTATTCTGCTGTGGTATTAGTCTTGCTTTGTTAATAAAAAGAACTGTTTTGCCATCTTTGTTCCAATTACTAAATTGTATATTTGAAGTGTTTTGCATAGAACATGTTGTTAGATGATCATTAGTACGTACATATTTATTTGAACCATTTTGATTTTGAGTTAATTACATATAAGTCCTTAAAATCTCATCTAATCACATATAAGACCCTAAATTTTTGACAACTATCTATAAATTCTTCAAGTCATTTAACTTGTTACAGATTAGCCTCTCAGGGACTAATATGTAAGAAATCCATTAACCCGCACAGGTTAAGGTTAACTAGGCTTATGAAAATGACATTTTTGCCCTGAATCCCTTTCATAACATTGTTTCTATTTTTTCTATCTAGTTTGACTGCTGATGGAGCTGCTGGCCATGGATTCCATGTTTTCCATGCTTCTTCTTCTTCTTCTTCTTCTTCTCTTCTTAAAAGAAAAAAACCTAGATTCTAAAAAACCATAGATTCTTTCATATGTTGTAAATAAATGAGGATCACAGTTTGGCTGCTATACATTGTTTATATATGTATGCATTTTCTTTGCTCAGTAAATGGTAATTCTTTTGCTGCTTGATAATGTAATGGAGGTTTCAAGTATTGCAATTTCAAGCACATTTATGCACCTTCTTCTTCCATGGAGGTTTCTAATATTGCAATTTCAAACACATTAATGTAGACGACTTCTTTTTCTTCTTCTGACCAAGTTTGACTCCGGCTATGGTGGTGCAGTTTCTCATCCAGTCCAATTCTCGCATGACCTGATCATCCGCTGCAGCCATGGCCGCATAGTTTCTCATCTGATCCAATGCTCGTGTGACTTTGTCATCTGACTTCATCTTTATCTAGTGCTTTCCTGACCTAGTCCGACTTGGGCCATGGCTGGCGTAGTCTCTCATCCATTTTGATTTTGGTCATGGTCCAACATCATCTCTGTCGAGTCCTTGCATAATCTAGTTCGACTCCGGCCATGGCTGCACAGTTTCTCATCCAGTTTGACTTCGGCCATGGCCAAGTTTTCAAGCTTCTTGCTCAGTCTAGCTCTAGCTCCACATCCACCTAGTGCTTGCCTGACTGATGTAGGACACTCAAAGGAAGTTCAAGAATATCAAAAGAAGCTAATTCAGAAGTCAAGGGGCCATGACAAATGATTTGATTCACTCTTCTATTTAAACTTAGGATTTACCTTACTTAGTACCTTTCTATGTTTAAAATTCTCTTTATTATGATGTCTTAGGTCTTATTCTCGGATTCCACCAACCCAAGACCAATTTTGGACTGAATCCTATTCAGTTTAGGACTTGGGAAGGATGAATCTTTATTTAGGATTTTATTTTCGTAGGTTAACTTATTTAGAACTTCTACCAACCCAATTAATGGGTTTAAACTGAGTTATATTCAGTTTAGGACTTGGGAAGCCAGAAACTTACTCAAATTGGATTTCTGGTATTTGTATAAATAGGCCTTCAGTCCTATGGACGGGAGACAACTTTTATTCTCAATAAAGTTCTACTTTAGTGAATTTTCTCTCTTCCTTGTGGATTCAAGGAGTTCTTAACAGAGGCAACGGTGTTTTCCTCGTCTACCACGCTTGTTGCTACGTCAAGTGGTATCAGAGCGAGGCTCTCCTTGCTTAATGTCTAACGACGATGCAACCAGCAGCAACCCTAGGGACGGTGCTCCTGTGGGTAATCACATCAGCCGTGAGTATTTTGATTCGACCATGGAGGCAATCCAAAACTCACTTGCAAGGTTGATGCTGAGGATGGATCAACTTGAAGGCCTGAATCAACCACGTCGACGGATCGATGAAGTGACTCGCGATCCAATTGGTCGAGGAAAGGCTCCGCAAGTGAATCCAAAGGGTTTACAAATCCTTGAAAATTCCAGCGATGAAGAAGTTGAAGACATCCTTCACCGACCAGTTTCTGAGCATGATAGACGTCATGATTTTCGCTTGAAGATTGATCTCCCATCTTTCAATGGCCAACTTCAGATCGAAGATTTTCTCGATTGGCTTGCTGAAGTGGAACGGTTCTTCGACTACATGGAGATTCCAGATTCGAAGAAAGTGCAGCTTGTTGCTTACCGACTCAAGGGGGGTGCATCAGCATGGTGGGAACGCATCCAGTTGGAAAGGACACGCCAAAATAAAGCTCCAATTCGAGCATGGCCACGGATGAAGGCTCTTCTCGAAAAGCAATTCCTTCCTATAGATTATGACCAGGTACTCTTTCAGCAATATTCAGCAATTGCGACAGGGTAATCGCAGTGTGAAGGCATATGCTGAGGAGTTTCTATCGCCTATCAGCACGTAATAATCTACTAGAGACTGGAATCTCCTCAAGTGGCAAGATTTCACTCGGTGGGGCTACGCACAACCATCCAAGAAGATAGGGGCATTTCTTTACAACCTATTTGGACGGTTTTTAATGAGGCCTTGTCTTGTACTCTGTGTGAGGAGTGCCAATCGTGTGGTAGTCCCAATTGGAGCGACCTGTCATCAGAATCAGGGTGGGGAGAACCCTTGGTGTGAGAATTCAAAAGGAGCACAATCTATTCCTAATGGAGGTGCAGCTACACAACCTTCTCGACCTCCCACACAAGTTAGTCTTGAAGCTAGACCTACAAGGCCATCAAGAAATGCCACATCAGCAAAGAACCCAAGTTCAAATCCTGATCTAAAGTGCTATCGTTGTGGAAAATTTGGACATCGTTCTAATGTTTGTCCAGCACGACAACCTGTGAACTTGACTATTGAAGATAATTTTGTTGCTGACAATTTACATGATTCAAAAGATGATGACCTAGCTTGTGATCAAGAAAACTATGAAGATGGAATATTCGAGGAGCCTGATGGTGAAAGGTCATCTTTAGTAGTTCGAAATCTGATGTACATCCCAAAGCAAGAGGAAAACCTACAACGTCACAATATCTTTCGCACTCGGTGCACAGTAAATGGCAAGATCTGTGACATGATTATTGATGGAGGAAGCAGTGAAAACATCATCTCCAAGACTATGGTTGACAAGCTTCAATTAAAGACAGAATCACATCCTTCTCCCTACAAGATTGGCTGGATTAAAAAGGTTGGTGAAACCAAGGTAACTGAACGGTGTCAAATTTGTTTTTCCATTGGAAAATTCTACAAGGATGAGGTAACCTGTGATGTTGTGGAGATGAATGCATGCCATATTCTTCTTGGCAGACCTTGGCAATTTGATAGAGATTCTACACATCGTGGGCGAGACAATCGCTACATCTTCTTCAAAGATGGAAAGAAAAATTATCCTTACCCCCATTGGCGAAGAGCGTCGACCCAAAAGTTTACAAGAGAAGGGTCACTCCTTCCTGATTGTGCAAAATTTTATAAACGAGGCTAAGAGAGACATCCCAAATATTTGTGTTTGATTGAGAAGAAAGAATGGATGACAATGTCCCATGAAGCTCCAAAAGGCTTTGCAACCCTCCTAGCTGAATTTCAAGGCAATCATGCCGATGATCTTCCTGATGACCTACCCCCCACTGAGAGATATTCAGACCACATTGACCTTGTTCTGGAGCGAGTTACCAAATCTGCCCCACTACAGGAAGAGTCCAAAAGAGTCACAAATTTACAAGACCAAGGTTGAGGAGTTGATCAGAAAGGGAATGTTCAGAGCAGCATGCGCCCATGTGCTAGTTCCAGCCTTATTGACACCTAAGAACGAGGAAGTTGGCGGATGGTGTAGATAGTCGAGCTATCAACCCGAATCACGGTGGTAAAGTATAAATTCCCAATTCCTCGCTTAGAGGACATGTTGGACATGTTGGAAGGGTCAAAGGTTTTCTCCAAGATAGATTTGAGGAGTGGATACCATCAAATTAGAATTAGACCCGGTGATGAATCGAAAACTGCTTTCAAAACAAAAGAAGGACTTTATGAGTGGCTTGTTATGCCTTTTGGACTCTCAAATGCACCAAGTACCTTCATGCGATTGATGAATCAGGTACTCAAACCTTTCATTGGTCATTTGTTGTTGTTTTACTTTGATGATATCCTGGTGTACAGTCATAAATGAAGAAGAAACACATAAAGGCATCTAACGAATTACTTATTGTGCTTGACAGAAGAGAAGTTGCTACATCAACTCAAAGAAATGCCATTTTATGACTGACCACTTGGTTGTTCTTGGGTTCGTTGTAAGTGCTGAAGGCATTCATGTTGATGAAGAAAAGGTAAAAGTTATTAAGGAATGGCCTATACCCAGAAGTGTATCAGAAGTTAGAAGCTTCCATGGTCTGGCGACATTCTATCGGAGGTTTGTCAAAAACTTTAGTTTCATTATGGCACCAATAATTGAATGTTTGAAGCAACGCAAGTTCTCCTGGACTCAAGAAGCTAATAGATGCTTCGAGTTGATTAAGGAGAAGTTATCTACTGCACCTATTTTGGCATTGCCTAGCTTCGAGAAGTTATTTGAGGTAGATTGTGCTGCTTCGTACATAGGCATTGGAGCCGTTCTATCCCAGGAAGGAAGACCAGTAGCTTTCTATAGTGAAAAGTTGAGTGAAGCTCGAAAGAAGTGGTCAACATATGAGCTGGAATTTTATGCTGTTGTACAAGCAGTTCGTCATTGCAAGCACTATCTAATTCACGAGAGTTTCATTCTATATACTGACCACCAAGCTTGAGATTCCTTGATAGCCCAGAAGGATTGGTGAATCGCATGCTGGTCGATGGTCGTCATTCTTACAGCATACACCTATGTTTGAAAACACAACTCTGGCAAAAAAAATAATGGTGGCAGATGCTTTGAGCCGTCTAGGGCCGGCCTTGATGGTAACTATAAGCACAGAAGTTGACGGGTTTGATTATTTGAAGGAATTGTTTGCTGAGGCTGAAGATTTTAAAGAGCGGTATAGAAAGTGTCAAGCAGGACAAAGAAGTGATTTATATCTCCATGAAGGCTTTCTCTTTAAGGGTTCTCGTCTTTGCATTCCAAGGTGCTCCTTGAGAGAAAAGGTGGTGAAAGAGTTGCATAGCCGTGGCTTAGCAGGACATCTTGGGCGTGACAAGAGCATTGCACTAGTTGAAGAGCGCTACTACTGGCCACAACTTAAAAGGGATGTTGGTCGCTTTGTACAAAGATGCTATGTATGCCAAACAGCCAAAGGAAGCTCTCAAACACTGGCCTTATACCCCATTGCCTGTGCCAAATGCCCCATGGGAGGATCTATCGATGGATTTTGTTTTGGGCCTCCCTAGGACTCAACGAGGCTTAGATTCAGTATTTGTTGTTGTCGACAGATTTTCCAAGATGACACACTTCATTCCATGTAAGAAAATAGCAGATGCAATAAGGGTGGCTAATCTATTCTTTCAAGAGATTGTAAGGCTACATGGAGTACCAAAGACTATCACTTCTGATCGTGACACAAAATTTCTAAGTCACTTTTGGAAGACATTGTGGAAGCGATTTGATACGTCTCTACAATTTAGTAGTGCTTATCATCCACAAACAGATGGACAAACTGAAGTGGTGAATCGAACACTTGTAAACATAATTCGGTGTCTTGCAAGAGACAAACCAAAGCAGTGGGACTATGCCCTCGCACAAGCTGAATTTGCTTTCAATAACATGAAGAACAGGTCCACGGGAAAATCGCCATTTGAAATTGTCAATGGAAGAACACCAAAACACCCACTGGATTTGGTGGTGTTGCCCAAATTACCAGGAACAAGCATAGCTGCAGACAATATGGCGGAGAGAATTATTGAAGTGCATACTGAGGTAAAGAAGAAATTAGAAGAATCCAATGCCAAATACAAAATTAAAGCGGACATTCATAAGCGTTCAAAAGAGTTTCAAGAAGGAGAGCTGGTGATGGTGCACTTGAGGAAGGAACGGTTTCCAGTTGGAACTTACAACAAACTGAAACAGAAGAAAATTGGGCCACTGAAGATACTGAGAAAGATAAACAACAATGCCTATGTCATCAACCTCCCGAAGGATTTGGGGATCTCAAACACTTTTAATATTCATGATTTGTTTGACTACTATACACCTGAGGACTGCACATTACGACAAAGTAACTCGGGGATGAGTTCTTTACAAGAAGAGGACACTGATGTAGGACACTCAAAGGAATTTCAAGACTATCAAAAGAAGCTGCTAATTCAGAGTTCAAGGGGCCATGACAAATGATTTTTGATTCACTCTTCTATTTTAAACTTAGGATTCCCTTTACTTAGTCCTTTCTATGTTAAATTCTCTATTATTATTTGTCTTAGGTCTATTCTCGATTCCACCAACCCACGCAATTTTGGACTGATCCTATTCAGTTAGGCCTTGTGGAGGATGAATCTTTATTTAGGATTTTATTTTCGTAGGTTAACTTATTAGAACTTCTACCAACCCAATTAATGGGTTTAAACTGAGTTATATTCAGTTTAGGACTTGGGATGCCAGAAACTTACTCAAATTGGATTTCTGGTATTTGTATAAATAGGGCTTCAGTCCTATGGACGGGAGACAACTTTTATTCTCAATAAAGTTCTACTTTAGTGAATTTTCTCTCTTCCTTGTGGATTCAAGGAGTTCTTAACAGAGGCAACGGTGCTTTCCTCATCTACCACGCTTGTTGCTACGTCACTGACCCAGTCCGGCTCAGGCCACAACCAAGAAGCCAAGCTTCTTGCTCAATCCAGCTCCGGCCATGCCTATGTAGTCTTCT
>RXID01015894.1:0-2500 GCA_005019695.1 Trichopus zeylanicus subsp. travancoricus
AATAGTAGCAGTAGCCGCAGTAGTAGTGGTAATAGTAGTAGCAGCAGCGGTAGGAGTAGTAGTAGCAATAGTACTAGTAGTAGTAGTTATTTTAGTACTAGTAGTAGTAATAGTAGCAATAGTAGTAGTAGGTTGAGAAGTAGTAGCGGTAGTAGTACTCACAACAGCTGCAATAGTAGGGTTGGAAGAGGCAACAATAGCTGCAGTAGTACCGGCAGTAGTAGTTGTACTAGAAATAGTAGTAGTTGCAACAGTAGTAGAAGCAGTATTAGTTGTAGTACTAGCAGCAGTAGTAGTATTAGTAGTTGTAGTAGAAGCAACTAAAGTAGCAGTAGTAGTAGAAGTAGTAGTAGTTGTAGTTATTGTAGCAGTCGTAGTAAAAGAAGTATTAGTAGTAGTAGTAGCTGCTGTAGTAGAAGTAGTAGTAGCAGCAGTAGTGGTGGAAGTAGCCATAGTTGTTGTAGTAGTATTAGTGGTAGCAGCAACAACAATAGCAGTACTTTTAGTACTAATAGTAGTAGTAGCAGCAGTAGCAGTAGTGGTATTAGTAGTAGTAGTTGTGGCAGCAATAGCAATAGTTGTAGCCATAGTAGCAGCAGTTGCAGCATTATTATTAGCAGTAGTATCAGATGTACGAGTAGTAGTGATAGTAGCAGTAGTAGTAGTAATAGTAGTGGCGGTAGCAGTAGTAGCGGTAGTGGTAGTAGAGGTAGTAATAGTCGCAGTAGTAGTAATTGTTGTGGTAGTCATAGCAGTGGTAGTTGTTGTACTAGTAGTAGCAGAAGTAGTAGCTATCGTTCTATCAACAGTAGTAGTAGTAGAAGCAGTAGTAGAGGTAGTAGTAGTGGTCATCGTCGTAGTAGTAGTAGTAGTAGTAGTAGTAGTAGTAGTTGTTGTTGTTGTTGTTGTTATTGTTGTTGTTGTAGTAGTAGTACCAGTAGTAGTAGCAATAGTAGTAGTAGCAGAAGTACTAGGTGTAGTAGAGTAGCAGTAGTAGTAATAGCAGTAGTAGTAATAGCAGTAGTAGTAGTAATAGTGTTAGTAGTTGTAGTCGTAGTACTTGTAGTAGCATAATTAGTAGTAGACACTGTTGCAGAACTAGAAGTAGTAGTTGCAGAGGTAGTAGCAAAAGTTGCAGTAGTAGTAGTAGAAATTATAGCAGCAGTAGTAACAGTAGTAGGAGCAGCAGCAATAATAGTCGTAGCACTAGTGCTAGTAGTTTCGCAATTGTAGTAATAGTTATATTAGCTGCAACAGAAGTAGTAGTAGCCGTAGTAGTAGTAAAGGTAGTAGTAGAACTAGCAGGATTAGTAGTACTAGCAGTAGTGGTAGTAGCTGCAACAATAGTGGTAATAGTAATAGTAGTTGTAGCAGTTATAGTAGGAGTAGTTGCAGCAGCAGTACTAGTAGTAACAGTAGCAATTATGGAAATAGTAGCAGTAGTACCAGCAGAAGTAGTAGTTGTTGAAGTAGTAGCAATAGCAGTAGTAGTAGTAGGAACAATAGAAATAGCAAGAGCAGTAGTATTAGTAGTAGTCGTAGTACCAGCGGTATAGGTTGCAGTAGTAGAAGCAATAGTAGTAGTAAAAGCAGTAGTTGTAGCGGTAATAGCAACATCAACATTAGTAGTAGTGGTAACAGCAGTTGTAGTAGTAAAAGTAGTTGTCGTAGCAATAGCAACAGTAGCAGCATTAGTAGTAGCGGTAGTGGCAGCGGTAGTGGTTGTCATAATAATAGTAGTAATAGAAATAAGTAGTAGTAGTTGTCATAGTAGTAATAGCAATAGCAACAGTAGTAGTAGTAGCAATAGTAGTAGTAGTAGTTGCAGTAGTAGTAGTAGTAGTTGTTGTTGTTGTAGTAATAGTAGTAGTAATAGCAGTAGAAGTAGATGTTGTACTAGTAGGAGTAGTAGTAGCAGTAGTAGTAGTAGTAGCGGTAATAATAGTTATTGTAGTGGTAGTAGTAATAGTAGTTGTAGTTGTAGTAGTAGCAGTAGCGGTAGTAGCAATTGCAGCAATAGTGGCAACAGTAGTGATGGTAGTAGTCGTAGTAGTACTCACAGCAGAAGCACTCGTAGTAGTAATAGCAGTTGGAGTACTAGCACTAGTTGTACCATCAAAAGCAGCAGTTGTAGTAGCCTAGCAGCAGCGGTAGTAGTAGTAGTAACAATAGCAGCATCAATAGTAGTAGTATTAGTAGTAGTAGAACTAGTAGCAGAGTAGTGGCTGTGATAGTAGCAGCAGTAGTTGCAGTAGAAGCAATAGTAGCAATAATAGCAAAAGCAGGAGTAGTAGTTATAGTGATAGTAGTAGTAGCAGCAGAAGTATTAGTAGTTGTAATGGTAGTAGTATTAGGAATCGTAGTAGTAGTTGTTGTTGTTGTACGAGTTGAAATAGGAGTGGTAGTAGCACAAGATGTAGTAGTAATTGGAGTAGTAGAAGCAGGAGTAGTTGTACTGGCAGCCGTAGGAGTAGAAGTAGGTGTAGGAGTACTACTACTA